>CM042389.1:9169301-9264301 GCA_023634145.1 Thymallus thymallus
TTCTATATAACATCTAGTCTCCATCCATCTTCTATATAACATCTAGTCTCCATCCATCTTCTATATAACATTTAGAGATTCCATCCATCTTCTATGTAACATCTAGTCTCCATCCATCTTCTATATAACATCTAGTCTCAATCCATCTTCTATGTAACATCTAGAGACTCCTTCCATCTTCTATATAACATCGTGTCTCCATCCATCTCCTATATAACATCTATAGTCTCCATCTATCTTCTATATAACATCTAGTCTCCATCCATCTTCAATGTAACACCTAGAGTCCCCATCCATCTTCTATATAACATCTAGTCTCCATCCATCTTCTATGTAACATCTAGAGTCTCCATCCATCTTCTACATTTTTCACACGGAGGACATAACACTGATGGTTCTTTATCAGAAACCCAGACATAGCACTGATGGTTCTTTATCAGAAACCCAGACATAGCACTGATGGTTCTTTATCAGAAACCCAGACATAGCACTGACGGTTCTTTATCAGAAACCCAGACATAGTGCTGATGGTTCTTTATCAGAAACCCAGACATAGCACTGACGGTTCTTTATCAGAAACCCAGACATACCACTGACGGTTCTTTATCAGAAACCCAGACATAGCACTGACGGTTCTTTATCAGAAACCCAGACATAGTGCTGACGGTTCTTTATCAGAAACCCAGACATAGCACTGAAGGTTCTATATCAGAAAAATGACAAGTTATTCCCATATTGTAGTCCTCCAGAGGCATAGTCTGAATGTAACCACTGCATGTCTTATTACTTTTACATTTATGTTTTGGTCATTTAGCAGACGCTCTTATCCAGAGCAATTTACAGTTAGTGCATTCAACTAAGGTAGGTAGATAGATCAACCACATCAAGAACACAACCCAGACAGAGCAGCTTGGAGTTAATGGAAGTTGAGGACGATGTTAGTTTAATCAATGGGCTGATAGATAAGGAAAGGCCTGTCGTTTTATTAGCATTTATATAAGCACGGAGGCTTTTATCGCATAATTGGTTTTATGTTCAAAGGGATGTGATGGGTTTGTGGTTTGGTTTTGCAACAGTAGTGTGTGTGTGTGTGTGTGTGTGTGTGTGTGTGTGTGTGTGTGTGTGTGTGTGTGTGTGTGTGTGTGTGTGTGTGTGTGTGTGTGTGTGTGTGTGTGTGTGTGTGTGTGTGTATGTTGCGGGTATAAGTCTGGTTCATCCTTGGGAGCAATTTCCAAACGCCTGAAGGTACCACGTTAATCTGTACAAACAATAGTACGCAAGTATAAACACCATGGGACCACGTAGCAGTCATACCACTCAGGAAGGAGATGCGTTCTGTCTCCTAGAAATGAATGTACTTTGGTGCGAAAAGGCTGCAAATCAATCCCAGAACAACAGCAAAGAACCTTGTGAAGATGCTGGAGGAAACAGGTACAAAAGTATCTATAGCCACAGTAAAACGAGTCCTATATCGACATAACCTGAAAGGCCGCTCAGCAAGGAAGAAGCCACTGCTCCAGAACCGCCATAAAAAAGCCAGACTGCGGTTTGCAACTCCACATGGGGACAAAGCTTTTTGGGGAAATGTCCTCTCGTCTGATGAAACAAAAATAGAACTGTTTGGCCATAATGACCATCGTTATGTTTGGAGGAAAAAGGGGGAGGCTTGCAAGCCGAAGAACACCATCCCAACCGTGAAGCACGGGGGTGGCAGCATCATGTTGTGGGGATGCTTTGCTGCAGGAGGGACTGGTGCACTTCACAAAATAGATGGCATCATGAGGAAGGAAAATTATGTGGATATATTGAAGCAACATCTCATGACATCAGTCAGGAAGTTAAAGCTTGGTCTCAAATGGGTCTTCCAAATGGACAATGACCCCAAGCATACTTCCAAAGTTGTGGCAAAATGGCTTAAGGACAATAAAGTCAAGGTATTGGAGTGGCCATCACAAAGCCCTGACCTCAAACCTATTGAATAAATTGTGAAAAACTGAGTTTAAATGTATTTGGCTAAGGTGTATGTAAACTTCCGACTTCAACTGTAAATAAAAAAGGACGTTATTTTTTGACTCCCTGAGAAGCTTTTATTTGTCCAATGCCATAGCATTTCTACAACACAGTAGCTAGATAATGCTGTCACTGTGCAGTTTTAAGTAACATGGCTTCCCCCTGGTTACGTATTCATGCTCTTGTGCATGTGCCTCTGTGTTTAGTAACCCACAGGAGACCATAGTCACTGCTGTAACTCTTGAATAACCACTGTATTAGAGGCAGCATTCCTTCTCTGAGATATTACAAATACATTTGCTTTATGTTATAGTTTTTTGTTATGCTTTTTTAATGCCCGACTCTTGATACCGTCACGTGCAATGTCCATCCCTGTAGGTGATGCCATTAGATCAGTTAAACAGCTATGAGAAGACATGGTGTTCTGGTCCATCCATGGAGTTGATGCCATTAGGTCAGGTAACCAGCTATGAGAAGACATGGTGTTCTGGTCCATCCCTGTAGGTGATGCCATTAGGTCAGTTAACCAGCTATGAGAAGACATGGTGTCCTGGTCAATCCATGGAGTTGATGACAGACTTTACAGTAGTAAACCAGTCGTAAACCAGTAGTAAACCAGTAGTAAACCAGTAGTAAACCAGTAAATCAATACTAAACTAGTAGTAAAGCAGTAAATCAATAGTAAACCAGTAGTAAACCATTAAACAAGTAGTAAACCATTAAATCAGTAGTAAACATTAAACCAGTAGTAAATATTAAACCAGTAGTAAACCAGTAGTAAACCAGTAGTAAATATTAAACCAGTAGTAAACCAGTAGTAAACCATTAAACAATTAGTAAACATTAAACCAGTAGTAAACATTAAACCAGTAGTAAATATTAAACCAGTAGTAAACCAGTAGTAAACCAGTAGTAAATACTAAACCAGTAGTAAACCAGTAGTAAACCATTAAACAATTAGTAAACATTAAACCAGTAGTAAACCAGTAGTAAATATTAAACCAGTAGTAAACTATTAAACCCATAGTAAACCAGTAGTAAACCAGTGAATCAATACTAAACCAGTTGTAAACCAGTAAACCAGTAATAAACCAGTAGTTAGCCAGTTGTAAACCAGTAGTAAACCATGGCATCTGTTGATGTGATTGTTTTCTCTGTGAGAGAGAAACCTTGCTGTGCATGGAGGAGACAGCCAAGGTCGGTAGCAGGCTAACACACACACACACACACACACACACACACACACACACACACACACACACACACACACACACACACACACACACACACACACACACACACACACACACACACACACACACACACTGGACTGGGATCTGCTGTGCTGACTGGAGGAAGGTGTTACTGGGGTATTTTTAGTGTTCATCTGTCCCCTGTTCCTCCCCTGTAGGCTGGTTTATACCTCTGTGGACTTCTTCAGGCCTAATGTCTAGTCAGAGGAGGTTAACGCAAGGAAACATTTCTGTCCTGAAATAGACCTCCATTCTGCAGCCGCAGGGACACCACGCTCTGTTCTATTGCCACCACTGAGTGTGTGTGCGAGTGAGTGTGTGTGCGAGTGAGTGTGTGCGCAAGTGTGCGAGTGTAACCGGTGTGAAATGGCGAGCTAGTTAGCGGTAAGCACTAGTGACTGGCATGACTGTTGACAGCGTGTGCAGAGGGTCCCTGGTTCGAGCCCAGGTAGGGGCTAGGAGAGGGACGGAAGCAATACTGTTACATGAGTGCAATTGTTTGCATTTAGTGTGGGTATGGTTGTGGGTGTGTGTATGTACGAGCAAGTATGTGTGTGTGTCTACTTGTGTGTGTTTGCGTGCCTGTGCGTTTGTGTCTGATTTTGTGTGTTTGCGTGCCTGTGCGTTTGTGTCTGCTTGCTTGTGTGTGTATATCGACATTGTAGCATGTCCTCTGGACTTGCAGCTTCTCTAACTAATTACCCTCCAACTGAAACACAAGCTGACTAGAGTTCAATCCAATTTCCACCTGGCCTAGTATTAGCCCTGTGCTGTGTTCTATATAAGACCAATTGTCCCCATCTCTCTCTCTCTCTCTCTCTCTCTCTCTAGTTCTGTCTCTCTCTCTCTCTAGTTCTGTCTCTCTAGTTCTCTCTAGAGGCTGCAGGTGTAATAACAACCCAACGTTGAGGCTATTTTTCCCCCGTCAGTACACACATGCATACACAAGGGTCTTCAGGAGTCTGTCAGTGATGTATAAATTATATTTAATCAGTCCAGTTATATTAGATTTTTACATGATTTTATTTGGATGCAGAGTGGTTTGTTTTGGTTCCCCAGTAATTCTGTCTCACAATCATATCTTTCAATTTCAGATGCTGAAATTGCCATTTCATTGTTTGGTTGGCTAAGTTGTAAATCTGGGACTACTTTTTAAATGTTTTATTCCACCTTTATTTAACCAGGTAGGCCAGTTGAGAACAAGTTCTCATTTACAACTGTGACCTGGAATACGACCTGGACTACAATGCCTAGCTAGTTTATACAGGGATGAGGGAGGGGTGGTGGTGTTATTGCTGACTCTGTTTGTGTACAGTAGCTTGGTGTTTTAGTATGTATACATGTATTTCCAGATCCTCTAAAAAAAACAGGGTCTTCACTAGTTAACACAGCCACAAAGTCATGATTATGGCTAAACCCCGCCCATTTAAAAAATGTATCTTCCAGTAGCAGTGAGTGGGTAGTCACCGGGGTTTAGTGATCATTTTGTGCTGTAATCTGTTCATATGACCTTTCCACCGTGATATATAGGCCTAATGGCCGAGACAATAAGAAGTCACAGTGGCAGAATAAATTCAACCGCACCTTTGTTTCATTACAAAAACCGAAGAGTAACCTCTGTCTGGTGAAGTCCATAAAACGTATTGCATGTAACAGACAGTTACATGAACTACAGCATGGTCAAGGAAGTTAATGTTTCCGACATTTTCAGATTACTATTGATTTAGAGTTACAGCAAGTCACAAAGAAAACAGGCGTTGCCTCCACTATTCCAGCACCATTTCAACATTTCAACATCATCTAATCACCTGTGCTTAGTCTAATACAGTCTAATACGATTTTGTCCGATCAAAGTAAGCTAAATATTATGTGGCTGTCCATGGTCTGTCTGTCTGTCTGTCTGTCTGTCTGTCTGTCTGTCTGTCTGTCTGTCTGTCTGTCTGTCTGTCTGTCTGTCTGTCTGTCTGTCTGTCTGTCTGTCTGTCTGTCTGTCTGTCTGTCTGTCTGTCTGCAAGTAGAAAAAACATGTTGACTCAACTAGGGCTGTTGCGGTGACCGTATTACCGCCACACAGGCGGTCACGAGTCAAGTAGGCAATCAAATTCCACTTGACCATTTAATCATGGTAATTAGGCTTCTCCAAGCTCTGATGCTGCTGCTGGTCATTAGTAGCCTACCAAACTTGCCTGGTACTCAGCACTCTATTGTCCCTCTAATCACTCTGACATCAATGCAAATGTAATCAAAAATCTAATGAGAGCTCATTTTGCGCAACATTTCTATAGGCTATGCAATAGCCTACAAGCCATTTTAAAAAGTCCATGTAATATAGCCTACACGGTCACAATAAATCCATTATGTTAATTAACTGTCAATTACCGTGAGACCGACAGTAATTTGCTTGACAATCACCGGGTAATGAAATTTCGTGACCGCCACAGCCCTAGACTCACCCTACTTGTAGAGAAACGCCAATGCCATCCTCTTTCATGTTGCCTGAACAGTACACGCTTTTAGTTTTTGTTGTCCTAGGCTACCTGGCTAACTTCTTGCTCTCTAGCCTAACTTCCTTTCATGGGCCACGATGCGCCAGGCCAGCTAGTTAACATTAGCATACTACATCTAGCTACATGTTGGACTTCCATCCTCTCAGGCTGGGGGCACAATGTATGAATTTATGGTTGGATCAGAATCATTGGCCATGACGGAGATTTAAGAAAAAACTCAAGTCCAAATCCCTCTCGCCATCCATGGCTAATTTAGGAAAGGGCAGATTTTAGCTAGCTGGCTAGCCACCGGAGGACAACGACACAATGAGATGCAACAATTCAAGTTTTCTGTCAATGACTGTCCAAATTGGCTTCCCACTTTTTTTGGGTGCTCCAGGTGCATTTACAGCTGCTTGCTCAGTTTAGCTCAAAGTGATTGGCTATTATTTTCAAATAGCCAATCAAGGGGCTTACAGACCATACATAACCAAACCCACAACATGGACCATGGACAAAATGGGAAATGAAATTTGATCAACTCAGCACAATGTATTTATGGATTGGCTGTATGATTCATAGTGGAGTTTGTTTTCACATCAGTGTTAGTTTTATAGGAGATCGGAGGGTTAGTAGTGTGTAAATAATTGACTATTCAGACCAGATCAATGGCAATTCTACTGAGGGGTCAAACCATATTAACCTCTGTCCACTGACTGAGTGGCCATCTGGGAGAGAATAAAATGGCTTTTAAATAAATTAAATCATTCAGGGTCTGTTTTAACTCTTTATCCACATGAACACATCTGAAGGGCCACAGACCAAGATTCATGGCATGTTAAAGACTACTCTACTAAGACATACTTATCTTGCTCATAAATTACCTACCAATCAGAACAGCAGTCTTTGTTCCTATGTCTTAATAATTCCTCACACAACTTTCATGATTCAATCTAAGCCATCTTCTGTGATGGATCACGAATCCCCCCCCCATCCCCCACCCCCCCCACCACCACACCCCCATCCCCATTTAAATGTTTTATGTTAAGTAGAAGATGATGATCATACCTCTCGCTCTCTTAGTCTTCTACCCCTGGGAATCATTCAAACCCCCATTCTCCCTCTCCCACTGGGCCTCTTAATACACCTACTTAGAGCCATTAGTTTTGCTGTGAGGAAAGGCTATCCTTCACAGTTGACTGTCTGAATGAGCCTATACTGTGTATACCATTAGGCAACCAACTCCCATATTGAATATTCATGTCTGTTGCTCACAACCACTGTGGTGAATTTGGATGTTTTATTTTCCATGGAGAAATGCAACTGTACCATTATGAAGAGTGGAGTGGCATGTTGGCTAGTATCGGCTTGTCAAAAACATCCACTTACTTAATGGTTAATCTTAAGGTAAATATAAAGACTGGTTACATGACAGAAGAGATGGATTATGCCTCATTATTAATCATGTGGCTCTCCTGAGACGACGGGAGCGATAGCTTGTTATCTAGGCTATACTTAGGACTGCACCTATCTATCTGTCTGTCTGTCTGTCTGTCTGTCTGTCTGTCTGTCTGTCTGTCTGTCTGTCTGTCTGTCTGTCTGTCTGTCTGTCTGTCTGTCTGTCTGTCTGTCTGTCTATCTATCTATCTATCACAGTAGAGTGTAGGTTTCTTCTGTTTGCACCTTTGAAATCCCCTGGCTATGTGTGGTACCCCAGACTTTGACATATATTTAAGCAATAAGGCACCTCTGGGGTTTGTGGTATATGGCCAATATACCGCGGCTAAGAGCTGTTCTTAAGCACAATGCAAAGTGGAGTGCCTGGATACAGCCCTTATCTGTGGTATATTGGCCATATACCACAAACCCCAAAGGTGCCTTATTGCTATTATAAACTGCTTACAAACATAATTAGAGCAGTAAAAATACATGTTTTGTCATACGCATGGTATACGGTCTGATATACCACGGCTGTCAGCCAATCAGCATTCAGAGCTGGAACCACCCAGTTTATATTATGGTAATAGAGTGTGACTGTATGAATATTCATGTGTCCTTTTCTTACTTTTATCTTTTCCACAGTCCCATAGAATCCTGTCAGAATTTCTACAAAGATTTCACGTTACAGATCGACATGTTCTTCAATGTCTTCTTCCTCCTCTACTTTGGCTTGCGGGTAAGTACTAAAGGTCTGCAATTAGAGAGAGGTGTGTGTGTGTTAATCAATCTATCTATCTATCTATCTATCTATCTATCTATCTATCTATCTATCTATCTATCTATCTATCTATCTATCTATCTATCTATCTATCTATCTATCTATCTATCTATCTATCTATCTATCTATCTATCTATCTATCTATCTATCTATCTATCTATCTATCTATCTATCTATCTATCTATCTATCTATCTATCTATCTATCTATCTATCTATCTATCTATCTATCTATCTATCTATCTATCTATCTATCTATCTATCTATCACACACACACACACACACACACACACACACACACACACACCTCTCTCTAATTGCAGAAGCTGTATTGACATAATACTTACTTGGTGTACTCCTAAAGCCAGTGTTCCATTGGAGAAAAAGCCTGCCTGAATCCCTCAATGAATAAATAAAGTCCTAAGCTGCTTATGGCAGCCACAACTCCATATGAATCACAACACTGACTGACGTCTATTCACAAACAACATGCTGTATGTCAGGGAAGGATGCCGGGAAAGTGATCTAGAGAGTGATCTGGGGGTTAACATGGGTTCTGAATGCTGATTGGTTAAAACTGCATTCCAGCTATTTAAGTGATAATGCCAGAAAAGCTGGTGTTTGGAGGAGATATTGTTCGTCAAGGGCCGGCAAACCGTGCCAGTATATCCTCCATACACCGGCTTCAAGTGGAATATCACTTTTATATAACATGTTACCAACATATTATCTATCTAAATAAAGTTTTTAATGAATATATGTCAATCATTATTTGAATATGTTGAATGTATTCATACTATTTAATCGTTCCACAAGATATAGTCCCGACACAAATCTAGGGTTGTTACCCAAGCCGGCAGGTCGTTCGTTCTATCGGTTAGAGACGTGACCCAGTCGTTCAGCCTTTTTGTTCTGTACCTAGGGACGCAACCCAGTCGTTCAGCCTTTTTGTTCTGTATCTAGGGACGCGACCCAGTCGTTCAGCCTTTTTGTTCTGTATCTAGGGACGCGACCCAGTAATGTAACAAAATGTGGAAAAAGTCAAGGGGTCTGAATACCTTCAGAATGCACTGTAATTCTTATACTTGGATACAGTATATGAAGTCCATTTATCATGTTGCTATATCCACAAGGTTGAAATAAAACATAAAGAACTATACTTGAATAAGAGGATTAGATGTAATTTAACACTCCTGCCTCTGTTTTCCATTCATCCATGATCTTTATGAGATGATAATAGCACATTGCAAAGTGTCCATAAATGCTCATGATAACTGTTAGAATGCATTATGATGGCATCGTAAGTCTGCTATGAACTGAAGGAGAAATAGAAGCAATAGTTAATGTTGATAACACATTTAACCTGCAACGTGTGACCACCATGAATTGTTACGTCTCCCTTCAGTTCATAGCAGCCAATGAGAAATCCTCCAATACATCAGTTTTTAGTACAAATAAACAACATTTGTTCTGCTAAAAATATTTATTTCAGGAAATCCGTTCCCAAGTATTCCCACAAATAAAAAAAGAGATGTATGTGATCAGTACGGAATAAAAAGTATGAACATTTATGTACTAACTAACTGTATGTATGAACATGTATGTACTAACTAACTGTAAGTATGAACATGTATGTACTAACTTACTGTAAGTATGTACTAACTAACTGTAAGTATGAACATGTATGTACTAACTAACTGTAAGTATGAACATGTATGTACTAACTAACTGTAAGTATGAGTTTGAGTTAGTCAATTTGCAGTGTACAAATTATTATAATTATGTTCCCGACCATCCGCTCCAACAAATTACAACTGCATCAACATAATACAGTATACTTGAAGGCTTTAAGTGAAGTGTTACCGTTCTATTTCTCCTTCAGTTCATAGCAGCCAATGATAAGCTGTGGTTCTGGCTGGAGGTCAACTCAGTTGTGGACTTCTTCACTGTTCCTCCTGTCTTCGTATCTGTCTACTTGAACAGGAGCTGGCTGGGTAAGGATAAACCTTTTTCTCTACCCATCTCTCTACAATGACTCAGAGCAGTGAGAGAGGTCTTTCTATGGCAAAGTATTGTACCGGGAATACTTAATGTCATGACAGCTCTAAATTGCCATCTATTGGACACTCTTTGCACAGCATCCTCCCTAGGTTCAGCCTGGGAAACATACAGTCGTGGTCAAAAGTTTTGAGAATGACAAGTATTGGTCTCCACAAAGTTTGCTGCTTCAGTGTTCTTAGATCTTTATGTCAGTAGTTACTATGGTACACTGAAGTATAATTACAAGTATTCCATAAGTGTCAAAGGCTTTCATTGACAATGACATTCAGTTTATGCAAAGAGTCAATATTTACAGTGTTGACACTTCTTTTTCAAGACCTCTGCAATCCGTCCTGGCATGCTGTCAATTCACTTCTGGGCCACATCCTGACTCTTGCATAATCAATGCTTGGAGTTTGTCAGAAGTTGTGGGTTTTTGTTTGTCCACCCACCTCTTGAGGATCGACCACAAGTTCTCAATGGGATTAAGGTGTGGGGAGTTTCCTGGCCATGGACCCAAAATGCCGATGTTTTGTTCCCACTTAGTTATCACTTTTGCCTTATGGCAAGGTGCTCCATTATGCTGGAAAAGGCATTGGTCGTCACCAAACTGTTCTTGGATGGTTGGGAGAAGTTGCTCTCGGAGGATGTGTTGGTACCATTCTCTATTCATGGCTGTGTTCTTAGGCAAAATTGTGAGTGAGCCCACTCCCTTGGCTGAGAAGCAACCCCACACATGAATGGTCTCAGGATGCTTTACTGTTGGCATGACACAGGACTGATTGTAGTGCTCACCTTGTCTTCTCCGGACAAGGTGTTTTCTGGATGGCCCAAACAATCGGAAAGGGGATTCATCAGAGAAAATGACTACCCCAGTCCTCAGCAGTCCAATCTCTGTACCTTTTGCAGAATATCAGTCTGTCCCTGATGTTTTTCCTGGAGAGAAGTGGCTTCTTTGCTGCCCTTCTTGACACCAGGCCATCCTCCAAAAGTCTTCACCTCACTGTGCGTGCAGATGCACTCACACCTGCCTGCTGCCATTCCTGAGCAAGCTCTGCACTGGTGGTGCCCGATCCTGCAGCTGAATCAACTTTAGGAGACGGTCCTGCCGCTTGCTGGACTTTCTTGGGCGCCCTGATGCCTTCTTCACAACAATTGAACCTCTCCCCTTGAAGTTCTTGATGATCTGATAAATTGTTGATTTAGGTTCAATCTTACTAGCAGCAATATCCTTGCCTGTGAAGCCCTTTTTGTGCAAAGCAATGATGACGGCACGTGTTTCCTTGCAGGTAACCATGGTTGACAGAGGAAGAACAATGATTTCAAGCACCACCCTCCTTTTAAAGTTTCAGTCTGTTATTCTGACTCAATCAGCATGACAGAGTGATCTCCAGCCTTGTCCTCGTCAACACTCTCACCTGTGTTAACGAGACAATCACTGACATGATGGCAGCTGGTCCTTTTGTGGCAGGGCTGAAATGCAGTGGAAATGTTTTTTGGGGATTAAGTTCATTTTCATGGCAAAGAGGGACTTTGCAATTAATTGCAATTCATCTGATCACTCTTCATGACATTCTGGAGTATATGCAAATTGCCATCATCAACACTGAGGCAGCAAACTTTGTGGAGACCAATACTTGTGTCATTCTCTAAACTTTTGACCACGACTGTACAATGGACTGGATTGTATCATGGCTGTAGGCTATGCAGCAGTAGTGTGGTGACGCTATCATTAGAATTGACTAGCTAATCAGGATGATGAAAAAGGTTGAAATGGGCTTTTGTGAATAATAATTAGCCGTTCTCTGCACTCCCACTACATTATACTGTAGTCTGATGTAAAAGAAGACGGAGCCCAGCCAACAGTGAACGTTCCTATAACATTAGGGAAAGTTGCAATGGAGCCCCAATTTGGTTTACATTTTAGAGAATTTGCCATTTTATTTAGAATTTTTATTATAAATATAAAATAATAAATAAAAACCTAAAGTGTTAAGGGGGAAAAAGAGAAGTTGCCATTTGAACGTTCTCAGAACGTCCCTACTAACGTTCTTGGAATGCAGAGGTAACCAGAAATGGTTTACTGGGAGGTAGCTCTCCTCTGCGGTGAATCCTGAATCATCCTCTTTATTTCTGGAGGTAGTTAAAAAGGGAACTGGGAGGGAAGCCATTGTTTTGAGATGGCCTAGATTTCCCTCTCTGCACCGTGAATATGCATTCATAAATTATTTATATGTTTATCTATTCATACTGGGGAAGCCAGTGAGATTACAAAATCACTTTGAGGGAGAATTTGTCAGATAACACAGAAGAATACACCCCCAAACAGCCCACTCACGTCACATTTTGTTTATGTAGAGGCGTATGGATACGTTCTGTGCGTCAGCTGGTGTATTTTAGGGTCAGCTGGTTATAAACGGTCCCACACACACCACGTGTGAAATAGGTTGCACTAGCGTACATTACATGTTTGTTTATTGCTGTGTGATTGTGTGTTGAGGTGTTTAAGTGTGTGTTACGTAGATACAGATATGACTGTCCCAGCGATCCATTGACTGGGTCCACAATAGAAAACACTGTGCCATAACTCTCTCTGTGTGTGTATGTGTGTGTGATTGGCCTATACGATGCTATAGTGCCATGCAGGTCAAACTCTCCATTATCAACTGGTTGATATCAGAAGGGCCTATTGTAACTAGGGACAGGATATTAGGTCAAGGTATTATTAGGATGAGCTGGTACTGGACATATATCAGAGGTCTACAGGAAATCAGAAAGTATCAAATTATAGCAACATGACAATGATTGACGACAGGACAGAATACAGTTCTAGCTAGTAAGTCCAATGCTTGATCTGGTACTGTAGAGGTAGATATTACTTCAGACTCTAGGGTTAGCTGAGAAGCGCTCAACTCCGGTCTCAAATATCGAGGTCGGAGTTGAGTTTTCATAACTGGTCGTGCGATGCACCTTCAGTCAAAAAAAAAAAAAACCCTGAATTGTTCCTAATTTGTGTTGCTCAACTGGAGATGTAGTGGCCTTGATGTACTCCTTTTGCCACCATTCCTTCCAGTTCTCTGCTGCCAATAACTGGAACGAATTGCAAAAATAATTGAAGCTGGAGACTACCATCTCCCTCAATAACTTTAAGCATCAGCTGTCAGAGCAGCCTACCCATCACTGCACCTGTACATAGCCCATCTGTAAATAGCCCACCCTACTACCTCATCTCCATATTGTTAATTTTGCTCATTTGCACCCCAGTATCTCTATTTGCACATCATCATCTGCACATCTATCACTCCAGTGTTAATGCTAAATTGTAACTATTTCACCACTATGGCCTATTTTTTGCTTTTTCTTCCTAATCTTACTACATTTGCAGACACTATACACTATAGATTTTATATTGTGTTATTGACTGTACATTTGTTTATCCCATGTGTAACTCTGTGTTGTTGTTGTTTTGCACAAGTGGCTCCCAAGTGGCGCAGCGGTCTAAGGCACTGCATCTCAGTGCTAGAGGTGTCACTACAGACAACCTGGTTCGAATCCAGGCTGTATCCCAACCGGCCGTGATTGGCAGTCCCATAGGGCAGCGCACAATTGGCCCAGCGTCGTCCGAGTTTGGCTGGTGTAGGCCGTCATTGTAAATAAGAATTTGTTCTTAACTGACTTGCCTAGTTAAATAAAGGTTAAATTAAAAAAATACCAAAATAATAACATGTACACCCTCTGGACAGGACGCTAGTCTATCGCAGGGATTTACTCGCAATCTATCTCCTTAATGCTGAGTGCCAAGCGGAGACGCATCAGGTCCCATTTTTAAAGTGTTTGGTATGACTCGGCCAGGGATTTAACTCACAACCTTATAATCTCAGGGCGGGCACTCTAACCACAATTCACTGAGTTGGTAAGAATTTACATTTTTACAAGTATCGACTGATGTGACAATATTGTTGCTAGCACATTGTGTGACCAGTTATCAAAACTCAACTCTGCCTCGATATAAGAGAACAGAGTTGAGCGTTCCTCAGCTAGGTTAGGGTTAGTTATCAGGTAGATGTTACATCACACTCTAGGATTATGTTTAGTCCAATGCAGTGGTATTCAAAGTTGGGGTCACGACCGTAACTGCAGTGGGTTAACCAAATAGTTTTTTAATTATGAGTACAGATTAATGTAAGGGAGAATATACAAATGTTTTTTAGATAAAATAAAATAAATAAGAGATGAAAATGTAATGAATTGAAGGTTATTTGTTTATGTAAAAATGTAAATATACCCATTTTAAGGTTGTGTCATTAGATTTGGGGTGGGGCCCAATATATTTTTTTTCTTTAATGGGGTCACCAGAAATTCTTCCCCAAAAAATTGTCTCTGCTGAAAAAGTTTGAATACCACTGGTCCAATGGTACTGTTGAGGTATCAGGTATGTGATACATCAGACTCTAAATCCAACATGAATTACCTGTCCAGTGGTTGATGACTGAGTGACATGTCTAATATCCCCACATCCATCTCTATTGAGTTAAGCTCCAGTGGGAAGTTGACAGAATTGCAATGGCTTCACTGATAATAAATAGACAGATCCATAATTGTTTTGAGTGAACATCAATTCTATTTCCATCTCAGTAATTGTGTTTAGTCTCCAGTCGTCTGTTTCAGAAGAAAACAATGAGGATGTTAACACAGTTTTACATCAATCCCTGTGGACTTGTTCAGTTTGCTGTCTCTGTGTGTTTTGCTGCTATGTAACACACACACACACACACACACACACACACACACACACACACACACACACACACACACACACACACACATGCACATGCACACACACTACTATGCGATAGCAGATCATAGTTATTACAGTACATCACATTTTAGTATCCTACTCCATTCTCAACCCGAGGACTATTCTACTCCATTCTCCACTAGAGGACTATGCTACTCCATTCTCCACCCGAGGACTATTCTACTCCATTCTCCACCCGAGGACTATCCTACTCCATTCTCCACCCGATGACTATTCTACTCCATTCTCCACCTGAGGACTATTCTACTCCATTCTCCACCCGAGGACTATCCTACTCCATTCTCCACCCGATGACTATTCTACTCCATTCTCCATCTGAGGACTATTCTACTCCATTCTCCACCCGAGGACTATCCTACTCCATTCTCCACCCGATGACTATTCTACTCCATTCTCCACCCGAGGACTATCCTACTCCATTCTCCACCCGAGGACTATCCTACATTCTCCACCGAGGACTATCCTACTCCATTCTCCACCCGAGGACTATTCTACTCCATTCTCCACGCAAGGACTATCCTACTCCATTCTCCACCCAAGGACTATCCTACTCCATTCTCCACCCAATGACTATCCTACTCCATTCTCCACCCAATGACTATCCTACTCCATTCTCCACGCAAGGACTATCCTACTCCATTCTCCACCCGAGGACTATCCTACTCCATTCTCCACCCAATGACTATCCTACTCCATTCTCCACCCAATGACTATCCTACTCCATTCTCCACCCAAGGACTATCCTACTCCATTCTCCACCCAAGGACTATCCTACTCAATGTATTTCTGAGTAATGTTCTTTCAACTTCTGTCAACTTGGCTTTTAATTAAAAGGGTAGCGAAACGTGTGGCTCATCTAAAAAGACATGCATAATTCCTCCGTGGAAATAAGAAATTAATCTTCTTAAACTACGTGAAGTGGGTATCCCTCCCTCGAGAGAGGGCCATATCCAGGCTAGCTGTCTTGGATTAGCATACATACAGCTCTTTGAAATATGCTAGCTAGCTGCTAGCCCCAGAGACCCAATCCTCATGTCCCTCACCCTCTTCCCAATTAATTCCAGTCCTGCTAGGGCTTCACTGCCTTTCATTCTCTCGTAGAAAGAGCAGAGCTGGTGGAGGATGTTAAGGCAGCTTTAAATGACACAGTAGAGGTGGGAAATACAGGAGTAACCAGGGTTGGGTAGGTTACTTTCTAAATGTAATCTTTTACAGTTACAAGTTGCTTGTCCACAATTGTAATCAGTAACGTAACTTTTGGATTACCCAAACTCAGTAACGTAATTACATTCTGTTACTCTTACTTTCCCCTTAAGACTTCGCCCCCCAAAAAAATAATAAAAATCCACAACAACCACAATCCGCAAATAGATAAATGAGAGAGCAGCAGTGTGATTCACATCAATGCTCTATGTAGATCAATAATAAGTTATATCCATATCACCATCATCCTTACCTCATAGCGTTTATTTATTTATTTAAGTTTATTTATTTATTTAAGTTGGATAATCTTTGGATGCCGACAGCAGTCGCACCACTGGAAGACATAGCTTGGACTGTAGCCTACAAAAGCCTATTCCTGTGGTCAGACTCGCTCAGTTGGAACAAACTTAATCTTGCCTTTTTTCAATGCTGATTTGAATGTCATTTAGAAAACAGAGAAGTGTAAAATATTTTTTCCCTCAAACATCCTTTCTGAATTTAAAAGTAATCCTCAAAGTAATCTAGTTTTCAAAAGGATCTGTAATCTGATTACAATCTTTCTTCTGGTAACGTAACGGATTAGAGTCACCGTTTTTTTGTAATCCCTTACATGTAACGGATAACATGTAATCCATTACTCCCCGACCCTGGGAGTAACTATATAGACTGTATAAATATAGGAGTAACTGTAGACTGTAAAAATATAGGAGTGACTATATAGACTGTATAAATATAGGAGTAACTATAGAATGTATAAATATAGGAGTAACTATAGACTGTATAAATATAGGAGTAACTATAGACTGTATAAATATAGGTGTAACTTTAGACTGTATAAATATAGGAGTAATTATATAGACTGTATAAATATAGGAGTGTATAAATATAGGTGTAACTATAGACTGTATAAATATAGGAGTGTATAAATATAGGAGTAACTATAGACTGTATAAATATAGGAGTGACTGTATAAATATAGGTGTAACTTTAGACTGTATAAATATAGGAGTAACTATAGACTGTATAAATATAGGTGTAACTTTAGACTGTATAAATATAGGAGTAACTATAGACTGTATAAATATAGGAGTAACTATAGACTGTATAAATATAGGTGTAACTTTAGACTGTATAAATATAGGAGTAACTATAGACTGTATAAATATAGGAGTAACTATAGACTGTATAAATATAGGAGTGTATAAATATAGGTGTAACTTTAGACTGTATAAATATAGGACTGTATAAATATAGGAGTAACTATAGACTGTATAAATATAGGAGTGTATAAATATAGGTGTAACTTTAGACTGTATAAATATAGGAGTAACTATAGACTGTATAAATATAGGAGTAACTATAGACTGTATAAATATAGGAGTAACTATAGACTGTATAAATATAGGAGTGTATAAATATAGGAGTAACTATAGACTGTATAAATATAGGAGTAACTATAGACTGTATAAATATAGGAGTAACTATAGACTGTATAAATATAGGTGTAACTATAGACTGTATAAATATAGGAGTAACTATAGACTGTATAAATATAGGAGTGTATAAATATAGGAGTAACTATAGACTGTCTAAATATAGGTGTAACTATAGACTGTATAAATATAGGTGTAACTATAGACTGTATAAATATAGGAGTGTATAAATATAGGAGTAACTATAGACTGTATAAATATAGGAGTAACTATAGACTGTATAAATATACAGTGGGGAGAACAAGTATTTGATACACTGCCTATTTTGCAGGTTTTCCCACTTACAAAGCATGTAGAAGTCTGTAATTTTTATCATAGGTACTCTTCAACTGTGAGTGACGGAATCTAAAACAAAAATCCAGAATATCACATTGTATGATTTTTAAGTAATTCATTTGCATTTTATTGCATGACATAAGTATTTGATACATCAGAAAAGCAGAACTTAATATTTGGTAGAGAAACCTTTGTTTGCAATTACAGAGATCATACGTTTCCTGTAGTTCTTGACCAGGTTTGCACACACTGCAGCAGGGATTTTGGCCCACTCCTCCATCCAGATCCTTCAGGTTTCGGGGCTGTCGCTGGACAATACGGACTTTCAGCTCTCTCCAAAGATTTTCTATTGGGTTCAGGTCTGGAGACTAGCTAGGCCACTCCAGGACCTTGAGATGCTTCTTACGGAGCCACTCCTTAGTTGCCCTGGCTGTGTGTTTCAGGTTGTTGTCATGCTGGAAGACCCAGCCACGACCCATCTTCAATGCTCTTACTGAGGGAAGGAGGTTGTTGGCCAAGATCTCGCGATACATGGCCCCATCCATCCTCCCCTCAATACGGTGCAGTCGTCCTGTCCCCTTTGCAGAAAAGCATCCCCAAAGAATGATGTTTCCACCTCCATGCTTCACGTTTGGGATGGTGTTCTTGGGGTTGTACTCATCCTTCTTCTTCCTCCAAACACGGCGAGTGGAGTTTAGACCAAAAAGCTCTATTTTTGTCTCATCAGACCACATGACCTTCTCCCATTCCTCCTCTGGATCATCCAGATGGTCATTGGCAAACTTCAGACGGGCCTGGACATGCGCTGGCTTGAGCAGGGGGACCTTGCGTGCGCTGCAGGATTTTAATCCATGACGGCGCAGTGTGTTACTAATGGTTTTCTTTGAGACTGTGGTCCCAGCTCTCTTCAGGTCATTGACCAGGTCCTGCCGTGTAGTTCTGGGCTGATCCCTCACCTTCCTCATGATCATTGATGCCCCACGAGGTGAGATCTTGCATGGTGCCCCAGACCAAGGGAGATTGACCGTCATCTTGAACTTCTTCCATTTTCTAATAATTGCGCCAACAGTTGTTGCCTTCTCACCAAGCTGCTTGCCTATTGTCCTGTAGCCCATCCCAGCCTTGTGCAGGTCTACAATTTTATCCCTGATGTCCTTACACAGCTGTTTGATTGAGTGTGTGGAGTCTGTTTGATTGAGTGTGTGGACAGGTGTCTTTTATACAGGTAACAAGTTCAAACAGGTGCAGTTAATACACGTAATGAGTGGAGAACAGGAGGGCTTCTTAAAGAAAAACTAACAGGTCTGTGAGAGCCGGAATTCTTACTGGTTGGTAGGTGATGAAATACTTATGTCATGCAATAAAATGCAAATTAATTATTTAAAAATCATACAATGTGATTTTCTGGATTTTTGTTTTAGATTCCGTCTCTCACAGTTGAAGAGTACCTATGATAAAAATTACAGACCTCTACATGCTTTGTAAGTAGGAAAACCTGCAAAATCGGCAGTGTATCAAATACTTGTTCTCCCCACTGTAGGTGTAACTTTAGACTGTATAAATATAGGAGTAACTATAGACTTTATAAATATAGGTGTAACTATAGACTGTATAAATATAGGAGAAACTATAGACTGTATAAATATAGGAGTGTATAAATATAGGAGTAACTATAGACTGTCTAAATATAGGTGTAACTATAGACTGTATAAATATAGGAGTAACTATAGACTGTATAAATATAGGAGTAACTATAGACTGTATAAATATAGGTGTAACTTTAGACTGTATAAATATAGGAGTAACTATAGACTATATAAATATAGGTGTAACTATAGACTGTATAAATATAGGAGTAACTATAGACTGTATAAATATAGGAGTGTATAAATATAGGTGTAACTTTAGACTGTATAAATATAGGAGTGTATAAATATAGGAGTAACTATAGACTGTATAAATATAGGAGTGTATAAATATAGGTGTAACTTTAGACTGTATAAATATAGGAGTAACTATAGACTGTATAAATATAGGAGTGTATAAATATAGGAGTAACTATAGACTGTATAAATATAGGAGTAACTATAGACTTTATAAATATAGGAGTAACTATAGACTGTATAAATATAGGAGTAACTATAGACTGTATAAATATAGGAGTAACTATAGACTGTATAAATATAGGAGTGTATAAATATAGGAGTAACTATAGACTGTATAAATATAGGAGTAACTATAGACTGTATAAATATGGGAGTAACTATAGACTGTATAAATATAGGTGTAACTATAGACTGTATAAATATAGGAGTAACTATAGACTGTATAAATATAGGAGTGTATAAATATAGGAGTAACTATAGACTGTCTAAATATAGGTGTAACTATAGACTGTATAAATATAGGTGTAACTATAGACTGTATAAATATAGGAGTGTATAAATATAGGAGTAACTATAGACTGTATAAATATAGGAGTAACTATAGACTGTATAAATATAGGTGTAACTTTAGACTGTATAAATATAGGAGTAACTATAGACTGTATAAATATAGGTGTAACTATAGACTGTATAAATATAGGAGTAACTATAGACTGTATAAATATAGGAGTGTATAAATATAGGAGTAACTATAGACTGTCTAAATATAGGTGTAACTATAGACTGTATAAATATAGGAGTAACTATAGACTGTATAAATATAGGAGTAACTATAGACTGTATAAATATAGGTGTAACTTTAGACTGTATAAATATAGGAGTAACTATAGACTATATAAATATAGGTGTAACTATAGACTGTATAAATATAGGAGTAACTATAGACTGTATAAATATAGGAGTGTATAAATATAGGTGTAACTTTAGACTGTATAAATATAGGAGTGTATAAATATAGGAGTAACTATAGACTATATAAATATAGGAGTGTATAAATATAGGTGTAACTTTAGACTGTATAAATATAGGAGTAACTATAGACTATAAATATAGGAGTGTATAAATATAGGAGTAACTATAGACTGTATAAATATAGGAGTAACTATAGACTTTATAAATATAGGAGTAACTATAGACTGTATAAATATAGGACTGTATAAATATAGGAGTAACTATAGACTGTATAAATATAGGACTGTATAAATATAGGAGTAACTATAGACTGTATAAATATAGGAGTAACTATAGACTGTATAAATATAGGTGTAACTTTAGACTGTATAAATATAGGAGTAACTATAGACTGTATAAATATAGGAGTAACTATAGACTGTATAAATATAGGTGTAACTATAGACTGTATAAATATAGGAGTAACTATAGACTATAAATATAGGAGTGTATAAATATAGGAGTAACTATAGACTGTATAAATATAGGAGTAACTATAGACTTTATAAATATAGGAGTAACTATAGACTGTATAAATATAGGACTGTATAAATATAGGAGTAACTATAGACTGTATAAATATAGGACTGTATAAATATAGGAGTAACTATAGACTGTATAAATATAGGAGTAACTATAGACTGTATAAATATAGGTGTAACTTTAGACTGTATAAATATAGGAGTAACTATAGACTATATAAATATAGGTGTAACTATAGACTGTATAAATATAGGAGTAACTATAGACTGTATAAATATAGGAGTGTATAAATATAGGTGTAACTTTAGACTGTATAAATATAGGAGTGTATAAATATAGGAGTAACTATAGACTGTATAAATATAGGAGTGTATAAATATAGGTGTAACTTTAGACTGTATAAATATAGGAGTAACTATAGACTGTATAAATATAGGAGTGTATAAATATAGGAGTAACTATAGACTGTATAAATATAGGAGTAACTATAGACTTTATAAATATAGGAGTAACTATAGACTGTATAAATATAGGAGTAACTATAGACTGTATAAATATAGGAGTAACTATAGACTGTATAAATATAGGAGTGTATAAATATAGGAGTAACTATAGACTGTATAAATATAGGAGTAACTATAGACTTTATAAATATAGGAGTAACTATAGACTGTATAAATATAGGAGTAACTATAGACTGTATAAATATAGGAGTAACTATAGACTGTATAAATATAGGAGTGTATAAATATAGGAGTAACTATATACTGTATAAATATAGGAGTAACTATAGACTGTATAAATATGGGAGTAACTATAGACTGTATAAATATAGGTGTAACTATAGACTGTATAAATATAGGAGTAACTATAGACTGTATAAATATAGGAGTGTATAAATATAGGAGTAACTATAGACTGTCTAAATATAGGTGTAACTATAGACTGTATAAATATAGGAGTAACTATAGACTGTATAAATATAGGAGTAACTATAGACTGTTTAAATATAGGTGTAACTTTAGACTGTATAAATATAGGAGTAACTATAGACTATATAAATATAGGTGTAACTATAGACTGTATAAATATAGGAGTAACTATAGACTGTATAAATATAGGAGTGTATAAATATAGGTGTAACGTTAGACTGTATAAATATAGGAGTGTATAAATATAGGAGTAACTATAGACTATATAAATATAGGAGTGTATAAATATAGGTGTAACTTTAGACTGTATAAATATAGGAGTAACTATAGACTATAAATATAGGAGTGTATAAATATAGGAGTAACTATAGACTGTATAAATATAGGAGTAACTATAGACTTTATAAATATAGGAGTAACTATAGACTGTATAAATATAGGACTGTATAATTATAGGAGTAACTATAGACTGTATAAATATAGGACTGTATAAATATAGGAGTAACTATAGACTGTATAAATATAGGAGTAACTATAGACTGTATAAATATAGGTGTAACTTTAGACTGTATAAATATAGGAGTAACTATAGACTGTATAAATATAGGAGTAACTATAGACTGTATAAATATAGGTGTAACTATAGACTGTATAAATATAGGAGTAACTATAGACTATAAATATAGGAGTGTATAAATATAGGAGTAACTATAGACTGTATAAATATAGGAGTAACTATAGACTTTATAAATATAGGAGTAACTATAGACTGTATAAATATAGGACTGTATAAATATAGGAGTAACTATAGACTGTATAAATATAGGACTGTATAAATATAGGAGTAACTATAGACTGTATAAATATAGGAGTAACTATAGACTGTATAAATATAGGTGTAACTTTAGACTGTATAAATATAGGAGTAACTATAGACTGTCTAAATATAGGTGTAACTATAGACTGTATAAATATAGGAGTAACTATAGACTGTATAAATATAGGAGTAACTATAGACTGTATAAATATAGGTGTAACTTTAGACTGTATAAATATAGGAGTAACTATAGACTATATAAATATAGGTGTAACTATAGACTGTATAAATATAGGAGTAACTATAGACTGTATAAATATAGGAGTGTATAAATATAGGTGTAACTTTAGACTGTATAAATATAGGAGTGTATAAATATAGGAGTAACTATAGACTGTATAAATATAGGAGTGTATAAATATAGGTGTAACTTTAGACTGTATAAATATAGGAGTAACTATAGACTGTATAAATATAGGAGTGTATAAATATAGGAGTAACTATAGACTGTATAAATATAGGAGTAACTATAGACTTTATAAATATAGGAGTAACTATAGACTGTATAAATATAGGAGTAACTATAGACTGTATAAATATAGGAGTAACTATAGACTGTATAAATATAGGAGTGTATAAATATAGGAGTAACTATAGACTGTATAAATATAGGAGTAACTATAGACTGTATAAATATGGGAGTAACTATAGACTGTATAAATATAGGTGTAACTATAGACTGTATAAATATAGGAGTAACTATAGACTGTATAAATATAGGAGTGTATAAATATAGGAGTAACTATAGACTGTCTAAATATAGGTGTAACTATAGACTGTATAAATATAGGTGTAACTATAGACTGTATAAATATAGGAGTGTATAAATATAGGAGTAACTATAGACTGTATAAATATAGGAGTAACTATAGACTGTATAAATATAGGTGTAACTTTAGACTGTATAAATATAGGAGTAACTATAGACTGTATAAATATAGGTGTAACTATAGACTGTATAAATATAGGAGTAACTATAGACTGTATAAATATAGGAGTGTATAAATATAGGAGTAACTATAGACTGTCTAAATATAGGTGTAACTATAGACTGTATAAATATAGGAGTAACTATAGACTGTATAAATATAGGAGTAACTATAGACTGTATAAATATAGGTGTAACTTTAGACTGTATAAATATAGGAGTAACTATAGACTATATAAATATAGGTGTAACTATAGACTGTATAAATATAGGAGTTACTATAGACTGTATAAATATAGGAGTGTATAAATATAGGTGTAACTTTAGACTGTATAAATATAGGAGTGTATAAATATAGGAGTAACTATAGACTATATAAATATAGGAGTGTATAAATATAGGTGTAACTTTAGACTGTATAAATATAGGAGTAACTATAGACTATAAATATAGGAGTGTATAAATATAGGAGTAACTATAGACTGTATAAATATAGGAGTAACTATAGACTTTATAAATATAGGAGTTACTATAGACTGTATAAATATAGGACTGTATAAATATAGGAGTAACTATAGACTGTATAAATATAGGACTGTATAAATATAGGAGTAACTATAGACTGTATAAATATAGGAGTAACTATAGACTGTATAAATATAGGTGTAACTTTAGACTGTATAAATATAGGAGTAACTATAGACTGTATAAATATAGGAGTAACTATAGACTGTATAAATATAGGTGTAACTATAGACTGTATAAATATAGGAGTAACTATAGACTATAAATATAGGAGTGTATAAATATAGGAGTAACTATAGACTGTATAAATATAGGAGTAACTATAGACTTTATAAATATAGGACTGTATAAATATAGGAGTAACTATAGACTGTATAAATATAGGACTGTATAAATATAGGAGTAACTATAGACTGTATAAATATAGGAGTAACTATAGACTGTATAAATATAGGTGTAACTTTAGACTGTATAAATATAGGAGTAACTATAGACTGTATAAATATAGGAGTAACTATAGACTGTATAAATATAGGTGTAACTATAGACTGTATAAATATAGGAGTAACTATAGACTGTATAAATATAGGAGTGTATGAATATAGGAGTAACTATAGACTGTATAAATATAGGTGTAACTATAGACTGTATAAATATAGGAGTAACTATAGACTGTATAAATATAGGTGTAACTATAGACTGTATAAATATAGCAGTACATATAGACCGTATAAATATAGGAGTAACTAAAGACTGTATAAATATAGGAGTAACTATATAGACTGTATAAATATAGGTGTAACTATAGACTGTATAAATATAGGAGTAATTATATAGACTGTATAAATATAGGTGTAACTATAGAGTGTATAAATATAGGAGTAACTATAGACTGTATAAATATTGGTGTAACTTTAGACTGTATAAATATAGGAGTAACTATAGACTGTATAAATATAGGTGTAACTATAGACTGTATAAATATAGGTGTAACTATAGACTGTATAAATATAGGTGTAACTATAGACTGTATAAATATAGGAGTAATTATATAGACTGTTTAAATATAGGTGTAACTATAGACTGTATAAATATAGGAGTAACTATAGACTGTATAAATATTGGTGTAACTATAGACTGTATAAATATAGGAGTGTATAAATATAGGTGTAACTATAGACTGTATAAATATAGGAGTAACTAAAGACTGTATAAATATAGGAGTAACTATAGACTGTATAAATATAGGAGTAACTAAAGACTGTATAAATATAGCAGTAACTATAGACTGTATAAATATAGGAGTAACTAAAGACTGTATAAATATAGGAGTAACTATAGACTGTATAAATATAGGTGTAACTATAGACTGTATAAATATAGGAGTGTATAAATATAGCAGTAACTATAGACTGTATAAATATAGGAGTAACTAAAGACTGCATAAATATAGGAGTAACTATAGACTGTATAAATATAGGTGTAACTATAGACTGTATAAATATAGGAGTAACTATAGACTGTTTAAATATAGGTGTAACTATAGACTGTATAAATATAGGAGTAACTATAGACTGTATAAATATAGGTGTAACTACAGACTGTATAAATATAGGAGTAACTATATAGACTATAATAAGATGTCAGGGTTTAAACAATACATTGTTTTCTGCATTATGGAGACATGCAAAATGCCATTATAGAAGACGGTATAAGCAGTGTTGTAATAGCTCAACCTTTAAATTCAAAGCCATATTACATAATATCCCCATATTACTTCTGGAGCTTGTTTACTGTCTCTAAATGTTTTGTTCCGTCCATGTCTCTCAATATCCACATCACTACTGCCCTCTGCTGGTGATGGTAGTGTACTGTCTGTGTTGATCTCTGAAGAGGCTTACAGACAGTATCTGGCATGCTATCAGTGTGTGTTTGTGTGTGTTATAATCCTGACTGGGTGGACACAGGGTTTTGTCCCTGTTGTAACATGGTCATCCCCAGGCTGATGATTGATTAAAGACTCCAGTGTGTGTCTCTACTGCCTGTGACACGTGACAGAGGGGTGGGGGCTTAGCACATACCCACCGATTATTATGATGTTCCTTGCAGTGTTGTTTCATGTGTAGCAGATGCGGGCTGGTTAGCATATGCTAGTAGCCATCATGCAGTGACGTCACATGCCCTGAAACCTACAGTGTTGCCCTCGCCCAACAAGGACCAATGGTCTTGATAGGAAAATGGTCAGCACGCTAGCTTCCTCTTTCCTGCTCTACCTGTTCAGTAGTACAGATAGTTCTATTGCTCTGAGCTGATGTCAGTACAAACTGCCGTTCAGCTTTATCCCCATGTACTGTAACTACTGTCCATATATCTGATATCTGCCAGTGACAGCACGGCATTTGTGATTAAATACAGATTATTGCTTCATCGCTCTCTCTCTCTCGCCTCTCCTCTCCTCTCTCTAAATCCCTGGATGGGATCAGGCACTTTAAAAAACGCCTCACCTTTGACCACAGCCCCTTATTGGTGGGATAAACATCCACATGACTCTCTGTAGGTACACCAGAGAGGACGAAGGGAAATCTGTTTGGGCTGTTCAGATTATTAACCGATCCTCTACTGTGTCACAGCTTATATCAGACCAGACCGGGACACAGTTTGTACCAGAGGTACATGGAGGCTTTGTCTGTCTATCTGACTGTCACTCAGTCTGGTGTTCTTTTCTGCACGTGCAGCACTTGATTCTGGACCTTCTGTCAGGTGTTCTATGCACGCAATTCTACTTGGAAAAACTCTACTTGTCTGTATTCCAAATTATATTTTTTAATCCGTTGCCTCCTTCAAGAAACTGTTCTTTGAGACACTCTTGAACACACAGCGTTGGACCTTAGAACTAGAGAATAGGACTTCTGAAGAATTAAAGCTTAGTTCCACTCCACAGAAAGACAAGGAGACTCTACAATCGATAACTAAGTATCTGTGATCGGTAATGATGATCCCTACTAAGCTCCTGATGTACCGGGGTCCACGCGCCGGCGCCCCTCGCTCTGAGGCCCGTGGAGATGCGTTCAGGAGAAGGAAGTCGTGTGGAGAGTTGTTTAAGAAAGGGTACAGGGTGAGGCTGGGGCCTCGTGGAGTGGCTATGGAGAAGGAGAGGCAGAAGGGACCCTATCTTGCTCTCCGGACCTCTCTGAGCTTTCTCTGCAAATGGGGTAAGAATAGAGATCTACTGTCATAGTTATTCTGTGGGGTAAGAATAGAGATCTACTGTCATAGTTATTCTGTGGGGTAAGAATAGAGATCTACTGTCATAGTTATTCTGTGGGGTAAGAATAGAGATCTACTGTCATAGTTATTCTGTGGGGTAAGAATAGAGATCTACTGTCATAGTTATTCTGTGGGGTAAGAATAGAGATCTACTGTCATAGTTATTCTGTGGGGTAAGAATAGAGATCTACTGTCATAGTTATTCTGTGGGGTAAGAATAGAGATCTACTGTCATAGTTATTCTGTGGGGTAAGAATAGAGATCTACTGTCATAGTTATTCTGTGGGGTAAGAATAGAGATCTACTGTCATAGTTATTCTGTGGGGTAAGAATAGAGATCTACTGTCATAGTTATTCTGTGGGGTAAGAATAGAGATCTACTGTCATAGTTATTCTGTGGGGTAAGAATAGAGATATACTGTCATAGTTATTCTGTTGGGTAAGAATAGAGATCTACTGTCATAGTTATTCTGTGGGGTAAGAATAGAGATCTACTGTCATAGTTATTCTGTGGGGTAAGAATGGTAGAGTATGTTCAAACAATCTATCTGGTTTATCTCCAAATGCGGTAAGGACCGAGGTCTGGGAAGAGTATGGAATCCCTCGTTGTGCTTATGATTCTTATTCTTTACTCTGCTCCTGCCGTGTGGTTGCCTGGCTACCCAAACTCCTTGCTCCGGTCAAACGCTACGCCATTTCCACGAACGTTAGTTTTTTCTCTGCAATAAGTCTGGATCTGAGTACCTCCCCTATGATTTCTAGAATGGAAATACGTAATCTAGATCGTCTGATTGGTCCCAGAAACCAATGGGTTGGGCCACAGCCAGAACACACGTAGGTAAATCGACGTTTTGAAAATTTGCCATTGGTTAGTGCTGATCCAATCCCTGATGACTTTGTTTTGTGCAACACCCCTAATTTTGACGTCACCAGAAACTACTTTGATGATGTCAGTCGGACTGAAGTACGTAGCGAACAGCAGCGGAATAATTCATTTTGAGTCGTCAGGCAAGCAGTGTGGTTCCAATGGCTTAGTTTGTTGGAAAATCATGTTTGTAGCATCTGGGTTGTGGGTTTGATTCACACATGGGCCGGGTATACTAAATATTTGTGGTAGCTGTAAATGCCTCACTAAGACTACAGGATGTATCTGTCTACATCATGAATGAAACCTTGAACAGATCCACAAATACAAAGAGATTAGACTTCATGTAATCTCGGAAACCCAAAGCTAAAATCTGCGTCAGACGCTCGATTTATGTTCTAGAGGGGAGATGTATGAAAAAATATACTATAAAGTATCTATCTATCTATCTATCTATCTATCTATCTATCTATCTATCTATCTATCTATCTATCTATCTATCTATCTATCTATCTATCTATCTATCTATCTATCTATCTATCTATCTATCTATCTATCTATCTATCTATCTATCTATCTATCTATCTATCTATCTATCTATCTATCTATCTATCTATCTATCTATCTATCTATCTATCTATCTATCTATCTATCTATCTATCTATCTATCTATCTATCTATCTAGACAAGTCTCCACCCCCTTAATAGACATTTGAGTCAAGGGTGTGGGCCAAATCTCCCCTCCCCTTCTGTAATCTGAAAGATGCGAACCCCTGCAAAATCGTGATTTGTCCAAATGGTTAGTGATGTAAATAATCTATGCACCGGAAGAAAGTTCCTCGTTAGTCGTCACATCCCATAGTCTGTATACAGATGCTACGACGCCATCCCATGTTACGTACGTACAGTGCCTTCGGAAAGTTATTCAGACCACGTTTTTCACATTTTGTTACGTTACAGCCTTATTCTGAAATGTATTAAATAAAAAAAATTATCAGCAATCTACACACAATGACAAAGCGAAAGCAGGTTTTTAGAAATGTTTGCTGATTTATAAAAAATGTAAAACTGATATTCCTGATTTACATAAGTATTCAGACCCTTTGCTATGAGATTCGAAATTGAGCTCAGGTGCATCCTGTTTGCATCGATCATCCTTGAGATGTTTCTACAACTTGATTGGAGTCCAACTGTGGTAAATTCAATTGATTGGACATGATTTGGAAAGGCACACACCTGTGAGCAAAAACCAAGCCATGAGGGTGAAGGAATTGTCTGTAGAGCACCGAGACAGGATTGTGTTGAGGCACAGATCTGGGGAAGGTTACCAAAAAATGGCTGCAGCATTGAAGATCTCCAAAAACACAGTGGCCTCCATCATTCTTAAATGGAAGAAGTTTGGAACCACCAAGACTCTTCCTAGAGCTGGCTGCCCAGCCAAACTGAGCAATCGGGGGAGAAGGGCCTTCGTCAGGGAAGTGACCAAGAACCCGATGGTCACTCTGACAGAGCTCTAGAGTTCCTCTGTGGAGATGGGAGAACCTTCCAGAAGAACAACCATCTCTGCAGCACTAAAACCTGCTCCAGAGCTTTCAGGACCTCAGACTGGGGCAAAGGTTCACCTTCCAACAAGGACAACAACCCTAAGCACACAGCCAAGACAACGCAGGAGCAGCTCTCTGAATGCGAAGGCTCCCCATCCAACCTTGAGAGGATCTGCAGAGAAGAATGGGAGAAACTCCCCAAATACAGGTTTGCCAAGCTTGTAGCGTCATACCCAAGAAGACTCTAGGTTGTAATCGCTGCCAACGGTGCTTCAACAAAGTACTGAGTAAAGGGTCTGAATAAATAGATAGATAGATAGATAGATAGATAGATAGATAGATAGATAGATAGATAGATAGATAGATAGATAGATAGATAGATAGATAGATAGATAGATAGATAGATAGATAGATAGATAGATAGATAGATAGATAGATAGATAGATAGATAGATAGATAGATAGATAGATAGATAGATAGATAGATAGATAGATAGATACTTTATTGATCCCTGTGGGGAAAATACTTAATTTACTTATGTAAATGTAATATTAAAGTTTTTTTTTTAATAAATTAGCAAAAATGTCTAAACCTGTTTTTGCTTTGTCATTATGAGCTATTGTGTGTAGATTGATGATATACATTTTTTTAAGGAAATGTTTCAAAGTTAATCTGGTAAACATCGGCCTACCCTTCCATGTTAACCTAAATTACTACTGGTGTAAATGATCCCATCCACTCGCACACACACACACACACACACCCACACCACACCCACACCACACCACACCACACCACACCACACCACACCACACCACACTCACGGTGGATCAGAGCCTGGGAATATATTGGTGTTATGTAAACTGGCATTGAGGCAGGTGTTGCATTGTTTCTTTAATCCCTGGTTGAGCTCATTTTAGAATCCGACAGATACACATGTAGGATACACATGTAGGATACACATGTAGGATACACATGTAGGATATTGTGTACAAACATTCGGAAAACCTTCACAATATTGAGTTGTATGATTGACATACAGATGTAGGATCTTAATTTGAGAAAGTTTGCTACAGCAGGAAAATAATCCTGCAGCGACAGGAAAAGTGATTTATTAATGGACATTTGTACTAGGGGTTGATACAAGTCTGACATTTTAAAGTGGAAATTACAAATGTAACTTTTTAAACCTTGAATACACTCCAAATGTTCATTTCCTGCCTTGCAGGTAAATTCCACGCAAGTGATTTCTTACTAAATAACATGGACTTTCTTGTTCTGTCCAGTATTGTCATGTCATTTTTATGGTCTGATGTCTGATGAGTGTAAAACACTATCCTTTTATAGTATGTATGATTATGAACATTTATTAATATCTCTATCTATCTACCTCTCTCTCACAAAATTGAATTCAACTCAAGGGGCTTTATTGGCATATGTTTACATTGCCAAAGCAAGTGAAATGGATAAACAAAAGTCAAAAAAGTTCTAAAAGAATAAAGACATTTCAAATGTAATATTATGGCTATATAAAGTGTTTTAGCTATGTGCAAATAGTTACAAAAGAAAAAATAAATACATATGGGTTGTATTTACAATGGTGTTTGTTCTTCACTGGTTGCCCTTTACATAGCACTGTTAAGCTTACCTATTTGTGGCAATAGGTCACAAATCTTCCTGCTGTGGTTGCACACTGGTATTTCACCCAATAAATATGAGAGTTTATCAAAATTGGATTTGTTTTCTAATATTTGTCTCTAATATGGCCTCTCTCTCTCTCTCTCTCTCTCTCTCTCTCTCTCTCTCTCTCTCTCTCTCTCTCTCTCTCTCTCTCTCTCTCTCTCTCAGGTTTAAGGTTCCTGAGAGCCTTGAGATTGATACAGTTTTCAGAAATTTTACAGTTTTTGAATATCTTAAAAACAAGGTAAGTATTAGGGCTTTCATTGGTCTACCGCCACCACTCCAGCACGGTAGCACCACACCAACTATCCACAGAATCCATCTGACATAGAAGCTCGGGTCAGGTTTGCTCTGTCTAGACGCTGTGGTAACACTTTATTTTACAGTCCTGTTCCAGACTTATTCTAAGATATTTGAACTTAAGTGGTAACAACTTCAGAGCTTGCAGGGAAATGGGGATAATAGTCAGTTGTACAACTGAATGCATTCAACTGAAATGTGGCTTCTGCATTTGAGCACCTGATACAAATTTGACATTTTTGTCATTTAGCAGATGCTCTTATCCAGTGCGACTTGCAGTAGTGAGTGCATTCTGCACTTTTTCGTACAGGTCCCTCGCGGGAATCGAACCCACAAGTTTCATCCTCTCCCAACTGAGACACATTGTATAGTAGCTCCAATGAATCTCACTCATGTCTTCTGAAATGGTTATGTAATAACTATATATTTTAACTTCCATTTCCCATGTAGTGTAGTAAATAGCAGGACTGTACAGTAAAGTGTCACTGAGGTTTTCTCTAGATGACTGTTTGGCCCAGCGTGCCTCTCCCTCTTCTCTCCTTTCTGGACTGTTGACACTGTAAACACAGAGTCTTTGAGTAATGTACAGTAATCCTCTCTTTCTGTGGTTTAGCACTAACGTAGGTGAGGGAGGGATAGATAGATAGAGAGGGAGGGAGAGAAAGAGATAGAGAGAGAAAAAGAGAAAGAGCGTGTATGATGAATGTAGACAGATCCTGAAATAAAGCATGACACGTTCCCTATTGCAGCAGGGCAAGAACAGACACTGCGGTAGCTGTTGACTATAGAGTATGTAGGAGGTGATGGTTAGAGTGCGGGCAACAGCATTCCACAAAAGCTGTCATGACATAATGTACGTTCTTAGCAGTTCAATAGAGTAATCCCTTTCAGCTTAATGAATTTTATGTTTGTTTGGTTGCATTTTTGTTTTTGACCTGATCCCACCCCCTAGATACCACCCCACAGTCCCATTAATTTCCTGGCTTAGAGAAAGAGAACAGAATAGAACATTTTAGTTTTTAAAATAATGTATTATAATACGTAAAGACATGTTCTTTTGCATCTTACTGGCATACCATGCCAGACACAAAGACAGAACTTGACATAATGATAAAATAATGACAGTACGGTACTTTACAACCTAAGCCAGGTGTTTTCTCACCATCTCAGACCCAATAGATAAGTCTCTCCCATTACATTATTCTCTCTGTCACCCTCACCTGGTCTGGATCTCTTTGAGAGATTTTTATGGTTCTTATTCTACCCAGCAATTCCATCAAGCTGGTGAACCTGTGTTCCATCTTCATAAGCACATGGCTAACAGCTGCCGGATTCATACATTTGGTAAGTGGCCGGGCGGGGGGGCTGGGCTAGGGGGGGAGTAAGGGAGGTGAGAACTCCTAACGCTTGGTCCGAAAACAACCTCTAGCCACTCCCTTCCCCCTGGATGTGTGGCAGATCTGGGGTGCTGAAGGGTCCCAGACCAACCTCTACCCCCTACCCCCTGGGCACTCCTGTAGGTCCGAAATGATCGGATAGGTATGTAAGCAATACGGAACTAAATGTACACCGTTTTTTAAACCCTGCACTTCGCTACAGGTGTTTTTGTGACAAACTATCGCTGCGATACGCTAGAGCACCGTGTGGCACACCCATTGTGGCAATAGTTCTACCAGTACCAAAAATACAAAATGTTCCCAGCCTTTCTGAAGGCAAGGTGAAGCAGCAATTGACCATATTACTTAAACCTATCCGATCCTCTCAGATCCACAGCAGGGCCTAGGGGGGAGGGGCCAGGGCTTGATTTGGGAAGCAGCATGTTGGTTAAAAAGGCTAGGTGGGTGGCGTCTTCGTTTAGCCCCCACCTACCCGGTTCAGATGTGCTGCCACCCGAGGGGAGGGGGCTAGGGATTGCCTTCGGACCGGCCAATAGAGGGTGTTTCCATGTGATGATGAAGAGTTAGGGGCGCTTTAATCAATCAGTAGAACTACAGATCAATGTCTGTCCTTTTTATCAGTAAAACTACATATCATTTAATCAAATCTGACCTTTTTTTTTTCACTTTTTCTGTTATTTCTTACAAACAGCTGGCTCAAGTTGTCAGTACATTTATGTCAATGGCTCAACCAACAGTACAGTAACACACCAACCAATAAAGCATTAGAACATGCAGGAGGATACCGCTATCCTCCTGACACTAGATGGCAGCATCAGATCAATATTAAAGTTCCAGAAATCCTGCTTATCAAATTAGAATTAAATCACATCAGTTCACCAGGGACAGATTCAATCAAACTTGTGTTGAGAAGGTCGTATGCAGGTCCTTTGTTTGCAAACTGCTGCCAGAAGTGTCTGGAGGCACTAACCTGTGGACGAGGTACTCTGTAGTGTTACAACATCCTCAACCATGCAGGAAATGTATTAATCCGTGGAAAGACATGTTTGTCGGCTACTGTGTAAACTCTGCAATGCTGGTTTGATTGACTCTTAAGACCATGTTGGTGGTAGGAGGAACCTGTAGAACCTGCATGCATAGAATGTATAGAACCTGCTTCAGAGGTTGTGATCAAAGTCCTTTCAACGTTTTTGCTTATCACTGACATTCTACCCTGTTCAAATCTCCTTCCCGCTCCCATTTCTAGGTGGAAAACTCAGGGGATCCTTGGGAAAACTTCCAAAATTCCCAGTCACTTTCCTATTGGGAATGTGTCTACTTACTCATGGTTACCATGTCAACAGTGGGCTACGGGGACGTCTATGCAAAAACCACCTTGGGACGCCTGTTCATGGTCTTCTTCATCCTCGGGGGTTTGGTAAAACAATGTTTCTACCCCCCCCCCCCCCCCCCCCTCCTCCTCCACCCAACCTGCCTGTCCCCATCTTCACACCATAGAACTGTCAAACCAGACAGCAAAATCTGTAAATTATACTTTAGACTTCAATGTCTAACTCAGCATTATTCCCTGTAAAGTATTTAGCAATGTAGATTTATGATAGTTAAGCAATGTTTACATAGCACTATTAAGCGTACCTATTTACAGTGGGTGAAATAAGTATTGAACACGTCACCATTTTTCTCAGTAAATATATTTCCAAAGGTGCTATTGACATGAAAGTTTCACCAGATGTTGGTAACAACCCAAGTAATCCATACATACAAAGAAACCAAAACAAATACGTTCAGAAATTAAGTTATGTGTAATAATGTGAAATGACACAGGGAAAAAGTATTGAACACATGAAGAAAGGGAGGTTTAAAAAGGCATGGAAAGCCAAGACAACAGCTGAAAACTATCAGTAATTAAAAAGCAATACAGCCCCCTTTCAGTGCAAATTATTATCAGCTGGTTCAGTCCCAACTGGTGGCCTACAAAAAGGTCTCATTGCCAAGGTGTCACACAAGACACATCTCATGATGGGTAAAAGCAAAGAGCTGTCTCAAGACATTCGCAACCTAATTGTTGCAAAACATAATGATGGCATTGGTTATAGGCACATTTTTAAGCTTCTGAATGTTCCAGTGAGCACTGTTGGGGCCATAATACGGAAGTGGAAAGACAATCATTTCACCATAAATTTGCCTCGACCAGGTGCTCCTCGCAAGATTTCTGACAGAGGACTGAAAAGAATAATCAGAAGAGTTGTCCAAGAGCCAAGGACCACTTGTGGAGAGCTTCAAAAAGACCTGCAATTAGCAGGTACTGTTGTCTCAAAGAAAACATTAAGTAATGCTCTCCACCGCCATGGCCTGTATGCACGCTCACCACGCAAGACTCCATTGCTGAAAAAAAAGCATGTTGAAGCTCGTTTAAAGTTTGCTGCACAACATTTGGAAAAGCCAGTGAAATACTGGGAGAATATAGTGTGGTCAGATGAGAGCAAAATTGAACTGTTTGGATGTCATAATACACACCATGTTTGGAGGAGAAATGGCACTGCACATCACCCTAAAAACACCATACCAACAGTGAAGTTTGGAGGTGGGAACATCATGTTGTGGGGCTGCTTTTCAGCAAATGGTACTGGCAAACTTCACATAATTGAAGGAAGGATGAATGGGCAAATTTACGAGGAGCACCCGGTCGAGGCAAATTTATGGTGAAATGATTGTCTTTCCACTTCCGTATTATGGCCCCAAAAGTGCTCACTGGAACATTCAGAAGCTTAGAAATGTGCCTATAACCAATCCAGCCCCCTTGCGCTGACAGGGGGCTGGATTGCTTTTTAATTACTGATAGTTTTCAGCTGTTGTCTTGGCTTTCCATGCCTTTTTGAACCTCCCTTTCTTCATGTGTTCAATACTTTTTCCCTGTGTCATTTCACATTATTACACATAACTTAATTTCTGAACGTATTTGTTTTGGTTTCTTTGTATGTATGGATTACTTGGGTTGTTACCAACATCTGGTGAAACTTTCATGTCAATAGCACCTTTGGAAATATATTTACTGAGAAAAATGGTGACGTGTTCAATACTTATTTCACCCGCTGTATATATGTACAGTATACCTACCTGCTCACACTACTATCAGTGTTATTTGTCTGGGTACTGTAGTTTCTCCCCTTGCCCCCCTCCCTATAGCGTGTGGGTTGTATTGTTCGGAAGAGTAGTTATAATATAATGTACTACACCTGCAGTCTGATAATGTTGTTGTTGTTGCCGTTCTTAAATCAGTCTGCGGTTTCAGGACTCCCTTCCTCTCGTGTCTCTCCCCACTATTCCAACAAACACGGTGGCAGGAAGACCAGGCCTAGGCCAGCCTGATGTTACCATAGCGACCGCAGCTCTTTCCCCCTTGACATTTAACACCAGTCAGACCAGCACCCCCTAGAGGAAAAGGGGCACACTGCAGCTAAACCGATGTCCGTTAGTTTGGACTATTAGCCTATAACACCATCTATCTCATACTATTAGCCTATAACACCATCCATCTCATACTATTAGCCTATAACACCATCCATCTCATACTATTAGCCTATAACACCATCCATCTCATACTATTAGCCTATAACACCATCTATCTCATACTATTAGCCTATAACACCATCTATCTCATACTATTAGCCTATAACACCATCTATCTCATACTATTAGCCTATAACACCATCTATCTCATACTATTAGCCTATAATACCATCTATCTCATACTATTAGCCTATAACACCATCCATCTCATACTATTAGCCTATAACACCATCCATCTCATACTATTAGCCTATAACACCATCTATCTCGTATGATAAGGTAGATGATGACCCCCCCCCCCCCCAGGTGTTTAAGAGCCGTGTAGTCGTCATAGCGATGTAATAAAAGAAAGAAAGAAAGAAAGAATGAAATTGTGTTATTCAGGGTTAGCAACAGTAGGTCGGCTTCCTATCAGGAGCTCCATTAATGACTCCATTGTGGCGATGCTGTAAACCCAGATCAGACATAAAGCAGCTCTCATATCAAACTCACATCAGAACACATTATTGACCCTTGATTTGAGCTTTGTGAGTATATCAGCTTAGTAAAAGGTTGTTAATGGATAAAAGTTCAACAGATAGTAGATAGCTAAATGGTTAGCAAACAGCTCAACAGTTAATGTATAGATAAACAGTTAGCAAACAGCTCAAGCATTAGTGGATAACTATACAGTTATCAAACAGCTCAACAGTTAGTGGGTAGCTATACGGTTAGCTAACAGCTCAAAGGTTCGAATAGCTATACAGTTAGCAAATGGCTCAAAGGTTTGAATAGGTATACAGTTAGCAAACAGCTCAAAGGTTTGTGAATAGCTAAACATAAATAACCCAACAGATAGTGGGTAGCTACATGGCTAGCAAAGAGCTCAACAGCTAAACAGTCATCAAAAATATCTAAACAGTGCTAGCATGATATTGACATTGACATAGGCAGGAAAAGAGAAGTACTGTACCTCAGGACATGACAGCAGGCTGCAACACTTTGCCAAATGCATCCAGCTCATTCCCACTGCCCTCCAAATGAGTCTTAATGTGTTTTGCAGCTGTGGACCATCAGGCCGGCCTGCTCAAATCAACCTGCCACATCATTGGTGTTTGTTGGACAAAACATGGCACATAGGTTTTTTTTCCCCCTCTTCTCTTTGCCACTTCCAGATATTTTGGATGCTATTACAGATCGACTGTTGTTGGTCGGCTGTGGCGATTTTTACGTTTTTCTTCCCAAAACCCACAACCCTTAAAAACTTGGGTTGTCATAATAAAAATATTTTCTTTTGATTTTACCCCAAAATTATTTTTTATAAACATTGATTGGGCAATGCATCTCTATCTCTTGGTTTGTTCTCATCTTTAAAGTGTCAGAACTACAAGAGAAACTTTTGGACATTAACATCCCCCCAGGTGTTCAGCATTTGCACATTTATTTGATATTTAACATCTTAAGAACTATTTTTGTCTCCACCCCTGTTTGGATTTAAGCGCCCGCTAGCCGGCTCCCCCTCCGCCCACTCTATGGCCTAGTGTCTTCTTTAGTCTCTTCTTCTGTCTCCTATCTTCTCCTTAGGCCATGTTTGCCAGCTACGTCCCTGAAATCATAGAGTTAATAGGAAACCGCAAGAAATATGGTGGTACCTATAGTGCGGTTAATGGGAGAAAGTAAGTATTTTCCGTAAGGTTCTGCTGTCTTTCCTTGTACGCGGTAGAACCCTCTCTGCATGCCCTTTTCTTTTTCTGTTTCATGCATGTAGGCCATGTTTGCTCGCTACGTGCCAGAAATTGCTGCTCTCATCCTTAATCGGAAGAAATACGGAGGGAGTTATAACTCAACACGAGGCAGAAAGTAAGTCCAAATCCAGACAAGGTGTGTTTGTGTGACTCGAGTGCGCCCCCCTCAGGTTTAGAGTGGTATGGGGGGTTGATTCACCAAATTACCATTACTGTAGTCACACTGCATGACTGGAGACCTTGGCCATAAGGACACATGTCCATGTCACTTTACTCTCTCTTTCTCTCTCTATTTTTCTCGAAATGTTCTCTCTCTCTCTCTCTCTCTTTATCTGTGTCTCTCCCCCCCCCTCTCTCTCTCTCTCTCTCTCTCTCTCTCCCTGTCGCTCTCTCTCTTTCTTTGTGTCTGTCTGTCTCTCTCTCTCTCTCTCTCTCTCTCTCTCTCTCTCTCTCCCTGTCGCTCTCTCTCTCTTTGTGTCTGTCTGTCTCTCTCTCTCTCTCTTTCTCTCTCCCTGTCTCTCTTCTCTAATCTCTCTCTATCTTTGTCTCTGTCTCTCCCTCACTCAGTGCTCACCTGAAGTCCATCCTTGTGCTTTTGTTTTTAATTTTCTTATTTTGAAACATCCTATGTGCTGCTTAATTCATTTAAACTAGAGCTTTCATGACTACATTGTAGATTCTGAAACCATCCAATGACATTCCTCCAATTGTGCTCTCACCATAAGGACGAATCAGGATCATGATGATACATCAAAGAACTAGTCATGAAACCCCTACTTTCTGCTGTAAAAAAGTACCTGTTTCTGCTTCACAAGAAAATAGAAAAAAATATAATCCTCAACTGCATTATTATTGGTGGTCTTTTAGAAGCATCATCAATCTCAATGACAATGCAGGATATTATTTTCTTGCTTTCATTTTGCTTGAGTTACTCTGCATGAGACATGCTTTTTATTTGTATTTATTTGAATAATTTATCTGCATGTTCTCAGTGACCTGAGCTCACCTCCGTTGGCTTTTTCACGTTTCATGGTTCCCATGGCAAACTGTACAAAAAGCTCAACTTCCTGTCTTGTCCCTGCCAGCCGCATCACCTCTGCTCGACATGACTCTGGCCCTGATCTTCAGTCAGCTCCTACACCCTGAATGCTGGATGCCTCGCTCTCATTGGAGGCTCGCGATTGCTCTTGGCTTGCTTTGCCCGCTTGGTTCTTTGATGTCGTTTGGTTTGTGTGGCCGTAGTTGTGTGGGCCAGAGGTTGTGGTGTTTTTGTGTGCGGCTGTGTGTGTGGACGTTCAGAACACAGTTTGTTGTGTTGTGTATTGTGGCTGAATCCCTGGTTCTGTGGCTCAAACCTCACTGGCTCAACAGCTCATCACATCACACAGACTAACTAGCCTCATAGTTAGATACAGACTTAACTAGCCTCATAGTTAGATACAGACTTAACTAGCCTCCTAGTTAGAAACAGACTTAACTAGCCTCATAGTTAGATACAGACTTAACTAGCCTCATAGTTAGAAACAGACTTAACTAGCCTCATAGTTAGATACAGACTTAACTAGCCTCATAGTTAGATACAGACTTAACTAGCCTCATAGTTAGAAACAGACTTAACTAGCCTCATAGTTAGATACAGACTAACCTCACTGCTCCTCATAGTTTAGTTATCTCTTTCTCTCTTTCTCTTTCTTTCACCCTCATTATATTTTCTATCTTACTATTTTCCCTTCTGTCTTTTTTTTCTCCCTCTTTCTCTTCATTCTCCCCCTTCATCTTACTATCTCTCTCTCTTTCGCTCTCTCTCTCTGACCCACCCTCGTCCTCTCCCTCTCTGCATGGTCACGCAGGACTGTCAGTGGCCCATACATACTGACATTCCACAGTAGAGAAAAAGCTATTAGAAACCAGCCTTTGTTTGAAGCTGTTTCCACGTCAGTGAGACACGATTGATGATATGTTATGTTTGTCTGGCGCCCTGCGTCTCCATTCACTGACGGGGTAATGAGAGAGAAGGGTTTGTCAAAACTGCCGACTCCCCCTCTTTCCACCTCTCCCTCATTCCCCCTTCCTCACACTCTCCAACTTTCCCACTTTATCTCTCTTTTGCTCCCTCTTTCACAATTTCTTGCCCTCTCTCTCTGTCTCTCTGTGTGTCTCTCTATCTCTTTCTCTCTCTCTCTGTCCCTCTCTCTGTCCCTCTGTCTCTCTCTGTCTCTCTCGGTCTTTCTTGGTCTCTCTTTGTCTCTCTGTCCCTCTCTCTCTCTGTCGCTCTCTTTGTCTCTCTCTCTCTGTCCCTCTCTCTCTCTCTGTCTGTCTCTCTCTCTCTGTCCCTCTCTCTCTCTGTCCCTCTGTCTCTCTCGGTCTTTCTTGTTCTCTCTTTGTCTCTCTCTGTCCCTCTCTCTTTGTCTCTCTCTCTTTGTCTCTCTCTCTTTGTCTCTCTCTCTTTGTCTCTCTCTCTCTCTCTCTCTCTCTCTCTCTCTCTCTCTCTCTCTCTCTCTCTCTCTCTCTCTCTCTCTCTCTCTCTGTCCCTCTGGCTCTCTCTTTGTCTCTCTCTGTCCATCTGTCCATCTGTCTCTCTCTCTCTCTCTCTCTCTCTCTCTCTCTCAGTCCATCTGTCTCTCTCTCTCTCTCTCTGTCCCTCTGTCTCTCTCTCTCTCTCTCTCTTTGTCGCTCTCTCTGTCCCTCTGTCTCTCTCTCTCTCCTCTCTCCTTCTCTATTTTTCTCTCTCTATCTCTCTTTCTCCCCCTCCTCTTCTTCTTCTCTCTGGTTTTAATGTACATGCATACATGTGGTAGTAATCAGGCCCTCAGTTCAGCCTGCCAATCCAAGAGGCACCAGGATCTGTTTATTATTATGTTAAATACTGGATGCATGTGTTCATATTGTATATGTATACTATAGATCGTGACACATATACAAACACATTTGTCATAATGGTTTGTTGTGTCCTCTCTAGAGTACACTTTATGTGCAAGGAAAAAGCTAAACAAGTTCACAAAACTGTGGGTTAGGAATATATCCAATTTCCAGTTAATATTATACATCTTTAAGTGATTTATCTGCAGACAGAGTACAGTATCATGACATGCAAGCACACACACACACCAGTCAGCGTAGTGACAGGTCTCAGGTTGCCTACGCTGATGTCGTTAAGACGGGCATTCTTTTGGCTCTCAACTCGCTGCACTCACAGCCTTGTGGTTCTCATTAGTGCTCTATGATTTTCATAACGGCTCTGTGGTTTCCATTAGTCCCCACTGAAACAGAGGGGCGGGCGTGGAAACTGGCCTAAACCCTGGCTGAACCCTGCAGTACGCTGAATGTGTTAGTTCTCTGAGGGCAGCCTGAGGTGTGGAGACCTTGAGACTCTCGTCCCTGTCACACATATTATATAACATGTACAGCAGGTCCCTTTAGTGTGTATTAAGGAATTTAAAGCACACGTATTAACATAAAGAAATAGCCCAATTAATGTGACACTGAACATGTAGTTACCTACATGACTAGCATTACAGTATACAGTATACAGTATATAAGCTATCCAGTATTCAGGTTAGATAGGTAGACATAAAATATGTCTGCCTTGTTTCTGTGGCAAATTGTATTTTTTATGCTACACCGTGTTCCATTAGTTTCAGCGATATAGGCCACTGTTGAGTGAAAAACACTGGTGTTTGAGCTGTCTTTCCTGTGGTGAAGTATTTCATGTGTTCCTGATGATATGATTTGTTATGTTGATATCTTGCATGGTGTGTAATGCACGTTCTCAGACTTCCCTTGTGCATTTTGGTGTGATGCTGTGGCGCTTGGTATTTGTGTGTAATATTTTCTCATATATGTTCTGTGCCACCATGATTGTACACCCAACTTTAGTAGCCTAGCGGTTAGAGCATTGGGCTAGTGACCGAAAGGTCGCTGGTTTGTATCCCAGAGCCGTCAAGGTTAAAAATCTGTGTGTATCCTTGAGCAAGGCACCTAACCATAATTTGCTCCAGGGGTGCTGTACTTCTAAGGCTGACCCTGTAATGAAAATAAAAAAAAACATCTAATTGTTGAACCTTACTACTCCTTTAAATATGTATGCTTAGATACCGTGCTGTTATCTCTAATGCTAGCCCTGGCACACCAATAGGCTTGGATACTGTGCTGTTGTCTCTAATCCTAGCTCTGGCACACCAGTAGGCTTGGGTACTGTGCTGTTGTTTCTAATGCTAGCCCTGTCACACCAATAGGCTTGGATACCGTGCTGTTGTCTCTAATCCTAGCTCTGGCACACCAATAGGCTTGGATACTGTGCTGTTGTTTCTAATGCTAGCCCTGGCACACCAATAGGCTTGGATACCGTGCTGTTGTCTCCAATCCTAGCTCTGGCACACCAATAGGCTTGGATACCGTGCTGTTGTCTCTAATGCTAGCCCTGGCACACCAATAGGCTTGGATACCGTGCTGTTGACTCTAATGCTAGCCCTGGCACACCAATAGGCTTGGATACCGTGCTGTTGTCTCTAATGCTAGCCCTGGCACACCAATAGGCTTGGATACCGTGCTGTTGACTCTAATGCTAGCCCTGGCACACCAATAGGCTTGGATACCGTGATGTTGACTCTAATGCTAGCCCTGGCACACCAATAGGGGAAATCATCAGTAGTCTGTCGGTCCTTTAATGAAGTTAACTGAATCGTTTATCCTCCCAGTTATAAACAAGTTCCACTGATAACTAATATATTCATGGAGAAGAGATGTCTGAGATGAGCTGTGTGTGTGTGCGTGTGTGTGTGTGTGTGTGCCCATGCCTGTATGCGTGAATGCTCTCTTAATGCAGTGCCACAAAAAAGCAAGACACTACGCTGCAAATCCCATTTATTCAGCCTCTGAAGATGACTTCTGAACGTTGGGAGTAGGAAAACATTACTGATGTTTTTGTCTCCCTGAATGGGACACATCATCTTCTGCCAACTGCTGCAGGCTCCTCACTAAGATTTCACCAGACAGAGCTCACAGCCTGGATAGCCAGGCCAGGGCACACCATGCAATCATCACTGCTCTTTTAAACTCTTAAAAGGATGATGGCCAGATCTGTAAAGATCATTATGTTATGCTCAATGGCTACCAGGCAGTGTGTTGTCACCATGTTATGTCCACCAGATGATGTCTACTCCCTGACCTCTGGCCATGTCCACCTCATTCTGCTTCAGTCTGCTTTAAACCTCCTTAATGTGCTTTAATGGCTCTTGGTCACATCGATGTGGACTGGACTTCATCACCCACTGATAAAGACCTTACCATTCATATTCACACACCTAAGAATTCACTCACACTCTGTTACAGTTGAGTCCTCCATATACAACAGGAGTTAATGTATGATCTAATGGTCTCGGATCTACAGAACCCAACATTTCTTGAGGAACAGAATCAGAACCGAGAACAAAAGTGATCTATACTGTTCCAGAACAGAAACGTTATTTAATAATGAATGGGAACCGGTTAATAATAATGCAAAGCCCTCACTCTGTCACTCAGAAATGTATTCCAGTGTCGGTCTGCCTGCCAGCTGGATATCTTTATCAGTGTGTGTGCGATTCTAGGCTACCTGCCCCTCCCCCTACGAAGCATAGCTGTAGCTAGGAGCCTACTGTCATTAGAAGCGTGATTCAGAAATTGGGGAAAGAGATTTTTAATTAGAGAAGAATGGGTTATCTTTTTCAATGCTATTTAAGGATACTATAGTTATGACGTTTCACATTGGATTTATGAACTACAAAAAGGTAAGACGTGTTTTTTATTACGATTCTAGTGCCACTCTGCACACACAAGTTTGTTAGCTAGCTAGCCCTGTTCCAACGTTAAGCCAACTCTCGGAGGTTCAAAGACATTCAAAGTTCTTTCATAGAAGCCGCTCCTCCGTAGGTATAATTCTGTGGGCCTATTTCAGATAATGCTCTTCAAGCCAAGCGTCCTCCTCCAACCTCTCTTGTTCTCTCTCCCCACCCACAAAATTTCAATCGCATCTCGCACCCTACACTTGTCTGTCCAATGCATGTAAACAACTATAGCTTGCCCGCTATAGCAAGCTGCTCTATCCCGATGATTGGTGAAGTACTTTAATGTTGAGTTAAATGTAAAAAAAAAAAAAATAGATTTCAGAGGTTTGAAAAGGAACAGAAAGGAACAATATAACCTGTTACTGTTTTTGGGTTCGAAGTGGTTAAGAACTTTATTTTGCTGTTCGGAACAGTGGAACTGAACAAAAAAATAATGGTTCTGTTCAGAACTAAACGATTGGAAAATTATTTTGGTTCCAATCCCTGGTTAGAACTGATTGAGTCTGATGAGTTAGGTCTTGTAAAGTGAACAGACCAAACTACAGCTCTTCAGTGAGTAACCCAATACACAGACAGTCTAACTACACATTTCTTTAGCTAGCGGATAGAGCCAGAGCCATTACACAGATTGTCTTAAAGGTATTTTTAGTGCAATTAGGGTAGCTCACCCGTCTCTGTGTCCAATGTAATCCTCTGGATGACTAGAGGCTGGAGTCAACGAGAGTATGTTTGGGTTTCTCTTTATTTGCGGCTTGATGATGTTGAGTTAGTTTTGCCTACAAGTACAAATGAGACCGTTGGTAAAGATTAATGGTTAAAACTGTCTTTAATCCTGTGGATTAGTTTAATTATGTAGTGTTTCAACCTACTACTTTAGCTGGGTCATTCTACGAAGTGATTGCCTTTTTGTCCCTTTGATATTTTAAGTTTAAATTGCGCACCAATATATAATTTTAAAAGCCTGTTCTATTCAACGAAGTGCCTTTTAATATAGACCACGTGGAGAATTCAAGAAATCAGATTTGTAATATGAATAATTAATAATAATCAGTATTTTGACGTCCCTCCGTGGACCCTTTGTGACGTCCCTCCGTGGACCCACTTCAGTCCCAACATTTATCCAAGTTTTCACCATCATTGTAAAGTCCTAGTTATTTTGTTGCTTTCACAAAGTACATTTCTGAAGATTATTATTTATTCAATGTGATTTCATTTTAAGATAAAAAATAACTGTCCCTCAAGGTCACAGTGAACTGAACTCTCCTTTTAATAGTGAAATATTTTTTAAAGAAACATTGAACAAATGAACTATCAAATCATATTGTAAAAGCAGTTGAGCTGGTTCTACTCTTTTTTGGACATATTCTGGTGTTGTGGTGGAAAACTGAGTGGGTCGAGCATAACACGTCAACCCTGTTATCCGTAGATAGATAGGCTAGACATGAAAAAAATATATAATTAGCCCCTCAATTGAATGCAAGTTACAACAAGCTTCCATTCCCCCTGTCACACAGGAATGTATGGCTGATTTAAGATGAAATCATCAAACCTGTTACGGTCAACCCTGTTACGGCCAAACTTGTTACGGTCAACCCTGTTACTTTATTTGGCACAGCCACTTACTATAGTAATTTTCTATTACCTCTTGAGATGGGAAAACATGTGTTTTATTATGTTGAACATGTGCTCTTTATGACAGAATGTAACATTTTGTGAAATCAAAAGTTTTAATTCACCAAGTTACACATCTCAAAAGGCACCGAATTGGAGGCTTTGGCAAACCCACCCCTGGGCAGCTTGCGACTGTCTTTGAGCTGGACAACAGAATATATTTTGAGTTACCAGAACAGGCTTGATATGATACAGAGAATAGGAGCAGCATCTCTGTCCAAACTGACTCAAATCTACTCAGGTATGAGTGAAGCTTCTTTGAGTATTACTGTCCGGATCCATCCTCCGCCTGAATTCAGCATGGCTCTCTGTCTGACATAGAACTCAACTCCATTGAAACACAGTATCCTGCCATCCACACGTCAACCAGCCTCAAGTCCTGTTTAGAGGTCCTGTCAGCCGCAGACCAAGAAATCACTTTAGAAGGCTTTTAGTAATGCCTTTTATGAACGCGTGTGCGTATTGATGTGCATGTCTTTGTCAACATGTATTCGGCTCTCAGAGGGTCTGTTTGGCACAAGTGGACAGTTTCCTTATTGAGAACTGATCAAAACCAGAAAGTGTACTGTGTGATTATATTCAAGGTCACTTTAAACTGGTTCAAAGTGCAGGGTTTGATTACACATGCCATGTCATATTTAAAAAACAACAACAAACTACATTATTCACTTTTGTGGGGATTACTTTTACTGAAAACAAATACCACATAAAAAGTAATGGCTAGTTTAAAAAAAATATTTGTCTGACACAAAATAGTTTTTTATTGGAAATTAGAGTTTTGCTTTGAATGATGTGTGTTCTTTTCGAGGCATGCCAGTGTTTCTTTTGGTGTATGGTGCCTCGCTCAAATTGATTTGTCCCTCCTTCTCCAGGCACATTGTGGTGTATGGTGCCTTGCTCAAATTGATTTCTCCCTTCTTCTCCAGGCACATTGTGGTCTGTGGTCATATTACGCTCGAAAGTGTCTCCAACTTCCTCAAAGACTTCCTACACAAGGACAGGGATGATGTCAATGTAGAAATAGTTTTTCTCCATAAGTAAGTGGATGTTTCACTACCTCACTTTGAAACATTACACAGTGTAGTTAAACACGAAATAAAGCATAGGAAGTTATTATTTCTCTCATTAGTAAACTTAAAATCCCAACTTGTATTTGTGTCCTAACTGTCTTCCCTCTCCCTTCCTGCTCTTTCTCTCTCCTCTCTCTCCTCTCTCTCTCATTCTCTTTCCCCTATCCCTTAATTCTCTCTCTCTCTCTCTTTCTCTCTTTCTCTCTCTCTCTCTCTCTCTCTCTCTCTCTCTCTCTCTCTCTCTCTCTCTCTCTCTCTCTCTCTTCTCTCTCTCTCTCTCTCTCTCTCTCTCTTCTCTCTCTCTCTCTCTCTCTCTCTCTCTCTCTCTCTCTCTCTCTCTCTCTCTCTCTCTCTCTCTCTCTCTCTCTCTCTCTCTCTCTCTCTCTCTTCTCTCTCCTCTCTCTCTCTCTCCTCTCTCTCTCTCTCTCTCTCTCTCTCTCTCCTTTCTCTCTGTGTGTTCCTGTAGTATTTCCCCTAATCTTGAGCTGGAAGCCTTGTTCAAACGCCACTTTACCCAGGTAGAGTTCTACCAGGGATCTGTTCTCAACCCTCACGATCTGGCCCGAGTGAAGGTACTGCTGTTATGCATCATATTCCACTATACTGTAGTTACAGGGTGAAAGGCTGTGCATGAATAACACAACAAGAAAAAAGGCCAATACTCCTCATACCACCTTGTAAGAGGGACAACGTTTCGACCCAAGTTGGATGTTTGCTTTGACCTGAGGAAAATCAATCTGGGGTTGAAACGTTGTGATATTTGACCTGAGGAAAAAAAAATCTGGGGTTGAAATGTTGTAATATTTGACCTGAGGAAAATCAATCTGGGGTTGAAACATTGTAATATTTGACCGGAGGAAGATCAATCTGGGGTTGAAACGTTGTAATATTTGACCGGAGGAAAATCAATCTGGGGTTGAAACGTTGTGATATTGTCCCCTGTATAGATTGAGTCAGCAGACGCCTGTCTGATTCTGGCTAATAAGTATTGTCCAGATCCCGATGCTGAAGACGCCTCCAACATCATGAGGTAATGATGATGATGATACAAATCTGGAGAAAAAGACTGTGTATACAGTATGTGTTCAAAAATATGTTTTGAATTTGTAGGGTCATCTCTATCAAGAACTATTCCCCCAAGATACGAATTATCACTCAGATGTTACAATACCATAACAAGGTGGGTCAGCACATCATTCCTGCACTTCCTACAGTGATGCATTTAATGATAACTATGGTTCAAAAACGTGTGTGTGTGTGTGTGTGTGTGTGTGTGTGTGTGTGTGTGTGTGAATTTAGGCTCACCTGCTCAACATTCCTAGCTGGAATTGGAAGGAGGGGGATGATGCGATCTGTCTAGCAGAGCTGAAGGCTGGCTTCATAGCTCAGAGCTGTCTGGCCCAGGGTCTCTCCACCATGCTGGCCAACCTCTTCTCCATGAGGTCCTTCATTGAGGTAACATTGACACGGCATTAACACAACCTTTTCACAATGATCTCTTTCACAGAGATAACTTTAACACATCCTTTTAATAACTGTTCTCTCTCATTGAGGTAACGTTGACACAATGTCAGTAGGGTAACTAACATTACCACAACCTTTTCACAATGTTTTCTTTAATTGAGGAAACGTTGACACAATCTCCTCTGAAGGTAACATTCCTTCAGCAGCACTATTAGCCAGGTTACTATCCCATTACTTATTAAGGGATAGATATGTGATTCCATGGGAGTACTGACCTCCGGGGTTTGCTGAGTGAGACATCTCTGAGGGAGTGTTTTCATTTAGAATCATAACTGTCGTTTAGTCAGTCTAGTTTATCCTATGTATCTGTAGGATTCTTGGCATTCAGCTTTTCATGTCGAAAAGCTGGTATATAATGGCCGGGCTTACGAGGTCTGGATGGAGAAGAGACATCTGCTGGCCATATCCCCATCCTGAAACATCGAGTAAGAAACATAAAATAGATGGATAGATGGACCGTTGACGGCAACACCATAACAGGTGATCTAAGCTGTGAATGAAAGGCATTTCCCTTGTTATAGAGGGATTTCAAAAACGTTTAGCTAGGCTCTCATCATCTAGGACAGCTGCAAAGTTTTCAGGAAACTCATCCGTCATCGTCCATGGCAGCTCGGTGGATATTATGTATCCTGTCTACCCTCTAATAAATAAGGGAGAATCACTGCTCATGAGATGAAGAAACTAAGACATACAGTATTATTACCATTATTTGGAGAGTTGTGGAGCGATACAGCCCTAGTCAGTCAGAACTAATGCTAGGGCAAGCCTGGTAAAGCAGCTTGTACCTGATATACTGGGACCAAGTCAGCAGGCCCTTTCACTGTCGGTCGTTTTTCTACAAAAACAGTCAACCAAAATGTTAAATTCAAACCATATGGTTTTATAGCAGGATGAATACACATGGAATATATTATATAAATCTTTGGCAACAGAAAGTCAATGTCCAAATGAATGACCGAAGAACATACAATCATTATGAAACTACTGTATAGTAAATGCTATTAGGATCCATTTTGAATGGAATATTTAAAATAGTTCTGTAATAGAGGTGGCCTTTTCGGGTTCTGTCAGCATGTCCTAGAAGAGACCTCCATAACATAAGATTATAGAGACAGAATGCTATAAACATAATGCTATAAACAGAATGTTATAAACAGAATGCTATGAACAGAATGTTATAAACAGAATGCTATAAACAGAATGCTATAAACAGAATGTTATAAACAGAATGCTATAAACATAATGCTATAAACAGAATGTTATAAACAGAATGCTATAAACATAATGCTATAAACATAAAGCTATAAACATAATGATATAAACAGAATGCTATAAACATAATGCTATAAACAGAATGTTATAAACAGAATGCTATAAACATAATGCTATAAACATAATGCTATAAACATAATGCTATAAACATAATGTTATAAACATAATGCTATACACATAATGCTATAAACAGAATGCTATAAACAGAATGCTATAAACATAATGCTATAATCAGAATGCTATAAACAGAATGCTATACACATAATGCTATAAAGTATCATGTATCATGTACCGTGTATCTGTCTTTTGTGTACTTTCGTTGTGGCATTTTGCACCTGCCCTGTGTTTTGCACCTGCCCCGGGGGATCAATAAAGTATCTATCTATCTATCTATCTATCTATCTATCTATCTATCTATCTATCTATCTATCTATCTATCTATCTATCTATCTATCTATCTATCTATCTATCTATCTATCTATCTATCTATCTATCTATCTATCTATCTATCTATCTAAACAGAATGCTATAAACATAATGCTATAAGCATAATGCTATAAACATAATGCTATAAACAGACTGTTATAAACAGAATGCTATGAACAGAATGCTTATAGATTGAAGAGGATGCGTTCCAAATGGCACCCTATTCCCTATTTAGTGCATTACTTTTGACCAGGACCTATAGCGATATATAGAGTCCCATTTGGTATGCAAAATATCCAAAATAACTGTTCTGGGACATTCTGCTGCAGATGTCTGTAATGAGCATGTGTGAGAATGGGAGAGGAGGGATCTGGATGAAGTTGTTTTGTTACCAAGGCGATAATAGGCCATTGTCATAGCAGTTTGTCGTCACAGGTGATTGAAACAGGAAGTGAACATGAAAGGTAGTGAGAGATGCTAATGAGAGACAAAACGTATACACACACACACACACACACACACACACACACACACACACACACACACACACACACACACACACATATAATAATAGATGCCATCTCCGCAGGACCAAATGACAAGGACCCCATTGATTAGTGTTCCCCCAAAGATGCCAGACCAATTGCAATTGCTTATACCCCAGACAGGCGATATGTGTGAGTGTGTTAGTTATGGAGGAATTGTCTTCTGAGACCCATATTAAAGCCTCTATAGCTGTCAGCAGAGGTAGAGTTATGATAGAGAGATGGGGAATGTTTCATAATGCGTCAGGATCTGAGTGTGTCTGCGGTTCATCAAAGTGTCTCCTCCATCGCTGTGAGACTTCTAATGAGGATGGGACTGGCAGGAAACTCAGAGGAGCTTATAAAGGGCTTAAGAAGGGTTTATAAAGGGCTACTATGTACATTTTCCACCTGTATATGTATTTACAGTGCCTTCGAAAAGTGTTCAGACCCCTTAACTTTTTCTACATTTTGTTACGCTTCAGCCTTAATCTAAAATAGATTTTTAAAAAAGACCATCAATCTACACACAATGCCCCATAATGATAGAGACATTTTTGCTAATTTACATAAGTATTCAGACCCTTTACTCAGTGCTTTGTTGAAGCACATTACAGCATGTTCTTGGGTATGACGCTAGAAGCTTGGCACACCTGTATTTGGGGAGTTTCTCCCATTCTTCTCTGCTTGTCCTCTCAAGCTCTGTCAGGTTGGATGGGGAGCGTCACTGCACAACTATTTTTAAGTCTCTCCAAAGATATTAGATCGGGTTCAAGTCCGGGCTAAGGCTGGGCCACTCAAGGACATTCAGCGACTTGTCCCGAAGCCACTCCTGCGCTGTCTTGGCTGTGTGCTTAGAGTCATTGTCCTGTTGGAAAGTAAATCTTCACTCCAGTCTGAGATCCTGAGCTCTGGAGCTCATCAAGGATCTCTCTGTACTTTGCTCTGTTCATCTTTGCCTCGATCCGGACTAGTCTCCCAGTCCCTGCCGCTGAAAAACATCCCCACAGCATGATGTTGCCTCCACAATTCTTCACCGTAGGGATGGTGCCAGGTTTCCTCCAGACGTGACGCTTGGCATTCAAGCCAAATAGTTCAATCTTGGTTTCATCAGACCAGAGAATCTTGTTTCTCATGGTCTGAGAGTCCTTTGGGTGCCTTTTTGGCAAACACCAAGCAGGCTGTCATGTGCCTTTTACTGAGGAGTGGCTTCTGTCTGGCCACTCTACCATAAAGGCCTGATTGGTGGAGTGCTGCAGAGATGGTTGTCCTTCTGGAAGGTTCTCCCTTCTCCACAGATGAACTCTGGAGCTGTGTCAAAGTGACCATCGGGTTCTTGGTCACCTCCCTGATCAAGGCCCTTCTCCCCCGATTGTTCAGTTTGGCTGGGCGGCTAGCTCTAGGAAGAGTCTTGGTGGTTCTTGGTATCCCTTTCAAAATCATGTCCAATCAATTGAATTTACTTCAGGTGGACTCCAATCAAGTTGTAGAAACATCTCAAGGTTGCTCAATGGAAACAGAATGTACCTGAGCTAAATTTCGAGTCTCGTAGCAAATGGTCTGAATACTTATGTAAATAAGGTATTTCAGTTTTTATTTTTAATAGATTAGAACAAATAAAAAATTTATTGTTTTCACTGTCATTATGGGGTATTGTGTGTAGATTGCGGAGGATTTAAAAAAAAAATAATAATTTTAGAATAAGGCTGTAACGTAACAAAATGTGGAAAAGGTCAAGTGGTCTGAATACTTTCCGAAGGCACTGTATATATGAATTTAAATATTTATTTATATATATATTTATGTATGTATGTTCTACTTGTTTCTTCTCAGATTGAAGAGGACACATGGCAGAAGTACTATTTAGAAGGGGTAGCTAATGAGATGTACACAGAGTATCTGTCCAGTGCCTTTGTGGGGCTCTCCTTCCCAGCAGTCTGCGAGTAAGTATGACACACCACAGTCCTCTGCCTGGTACAGTACAGGCAACTCTCTCTGCTACATGTAGCTGTTCTCTTTTACTGCTATTGCTCTGTCCCTTGTAAAACTACTGATGGTACCAACATGAATAGTACTTTAATAATGTATTAAATCAAAAAGAAAAGGGATATTTTATATTAATATTTTTGATGTTGAAATAGTAGCTACAAAATGTAGAACCTTAAGGAGACATAGCATTCCCTTACGCTTCGAACACCCCGACTGTGTCATTGCAATAGTATGCAGCATCAACTAGATATGTGCGCAACAAAAGTTCAACATTCACCTTCTGCTACCATTTTCTGTCAACCTGTTTACGCATACAGTTTGACGCATACTTCGATAAATCCAACGTATGCGCCACACCGAACGCACTGCAACTGCCTCTGCAACGCAATGCTGCAAGGCAAATGTAGCGTTCCATTGGAAATGAATGTACTTTTGGTGAACCAAAATGCAATGACGCAGTCGGTGTGTTCTGAGCGGTACAATCCTCTGTGTGTGTGTGTGTGTGTGTGTGTGTGTGTGTGTGTGTGTGTGTGTCAGGCTGTGCTACGTGAAGCTGAAGCTGTTGCTTATCGCCATCGAGAACAAATCGGAGCTGGGAGAGAGCAGGTTTGTGTTTCTGTCAGTTCTACTCTGTGTCCGTCTATAACATCCTTGAACTTTTTTCAAAATCTAGGATGTTATTTACAATTTATCTGTAAATAGTTGTCTCTGTGTTGAACCATGTTATCCATTAATGCCATTGATAGTACTATTAACTTGCTAACTATTAACATGAAGTATTATAGTTCACTAATCATAAATTGCCAAATCCCACCCACCCACCCCAACACCATCATCACTGTGTTTTCTTTACACTGAGAATATTCAACTGCAAATCATGCATTTATAGTAGAGTTGAGTTGTGGAGTTTTTAATACATAATGAAATCACAATAAATAGTCTAGACTAAGTAATGTCTAACCACCTTGTAATTATGGAATATTTAAACATTTATTTTTAAACTTTTGCTCAGCGTTTTGCACCTAGACATGGTATGCTTTTCTTTTGCTCATGCCAGGTTTTTCTCCACTACGTAGTGCCACCATTCTCAGTGCCATCTAAGCTGCATATTTCTCTGATAGTAGACTAAATTAATTCATAGATTCAGTCTGTGTAATAAGATCAGCTCTTGAGATCAAATCCTCCAAGTTTACTAAAGTGATCTGAACGTCTTCAACTTTTTCTTTGCTACAGCAAGTACTTTCATGTTCCCATCAGAAGGTAGCAAATTGAGACGTACACTGAGTGGACAAAACATTATGAACACCGGCTCTTTCCACGACATAGACTGACCAGGTGAATCCAGGTGAAAGCTATGATCCCTTATTGATGTCACTTGTTAAATCCACTTCAATCAGTGTAGATGAAGGGGAGGAAACAGGTTAAAGAAGGGTTGGATTGTGTATGTGTGCCATTCAGAGAGTGAATGGGCAAGGCAAAAGTGCCTTTGAACGGGGTATGGTAGTAGGTGTCAGGCGCACCGGTTTGAGTGTGTCAAGAACTGCAACGCTGCTGGATTTTTCAAGTTCAACAGTTTCCCGTGCTTATCAAGAATGGTCCAACACTCAAAGACATCCAGCCAACTTGACACAACTGTGGGAAGCATTGGAGTCAACATGAGCCAGCATCCCTGTGGAACGCTTTCGACACTTTGTAGAGTACATGCCGCCGACGATTTGAGGCTGTTCTTTTTATGATTATACAGATAACAGACAGACCAGGCCAATCCCACCTCAACCCCCCCCCCATACTCCAACAGCGCCCCACCATGAATTGAGGCTGTTCTGAGGGCAAAGGGGCGTGCAACTCAGTACCACGCAGGTGTTCCTAATGTTTTGGCCGCTCAGTGTATATTAGACTCATAATATAATTTTTCATCTCTCCTTTTATGTTAATAACAACTGTTTGATTTGAGGTTGTTTTCTTGTTGTTTGCAGAAGCCGAAAGTGGTATGCCTTCTTCCTTATCTTTCACCCCACTTTAGAGCTGCTGACTTTGGGTTTAGTTTCCTAAGGATACTTTCCCAAACCCTATCTCAAAAAAAAATTCTCACTCTCTTTTTGATTGTCTTCCTTGTGCCCTAATGCACTAACTTCTTTGCAGGCAGAGAGAGGATAGTTGAATTTGACTCGTTTGTTTACTTGTTGATTTGTCGGTGACTGTCGTCGTGCCCTGGCTAACACCCTCTCCTACATTTCTACCTCCTGTTTTGAGTTTCTTTCTGTCTCGCGTTGTCAGTCGTTCTGCTTAATTTCTCGCTCCCTTCAGTTCTTTTTCAGTGTCTTCAGTCAGTCTTAACTGTGTGTGAACGTGGCCAGATTATTGTTTTCTTCTGTGTTTCTTTGTTTTAGTGTTATGTTCACCATCAAAACACTACTTCCCATTTGTATAGTTTTGATAGTTTTTGATAGTGTCATCTCACATATCAGTCAAGAGACACATTGCTGATATCTGAACCACAGAAGGGTTTATTGATGGATAAGATTATTGTTGATTTGTTGCACATTTTAGTAATATTATGGAATCGATGGGTTGATTATATGTCATTGTAGCAAGCAGAGTTTGACACAAACTCATGTTTTATTGATTTGACCAACAGCGTTTTGTTATATCATATCTTGGAATCATGGGACTGTTAACTTTGGATAACTTAACATTTATCCAATGGAATTGTTACATTTTAGTTCATACTTCCATTTCATCCCTTTCTCACTGTTGTGTTGTGTGTGTGTCCGCGTGTTTATATAATGTGTCCTGTGTGTCTGTGAGTACTCGTTCGCGTATGTGCGCACGTACGTGTGTGTATGTATACGTTTGCGTGTGTGTGCGTACGCTCGTGTAGTGTGTGTCTCATTCACCATGTACCCACATCCCTTTGTGTCTCTGAGTAGATGTTATCAGGTGAGGTCACTTCCTGTCAGTTTGGTGTTTACGAAACAATCCAACTGCACAGAAGTTACTGCTACAGTCTGCATCTACGTCTCTTTAGCTGTAATGCGGTGGCTATGCCTGGTCTGTTTTAACAGTGTCCTACTCACGCTGTTTGGTAACGGCATGCTATAACACTGTATCACATGGGATGTGTGAAGCTTTCCTTGATGCTCACAATATGAGGTTTTGATACAGTTTGGGCCTCAATGCATAATTGGGAGAAAATTTAATTTTGTTACGTTTGTTTGTTATTAGATCTGAAGTGTGTAAACTATGTGAAATCTCAGATTTGGGCATCAATGTGTTTTTTGTAGTGGCTTAGTTTTGTTTATTTTGTATTTTGTTGAAACAGCATGTCAAACGTGATGTCTGTTTTCTACTCTGGGGGCCATTCAATCTGATATAAAGCTCAATAGTGCAACTTTAAACGTTTAGCAAAATATCCTGTTGTTTTGTTTTGCTATTGCTATTGATTACAGCTTTATAATTGATCCAATCACCCCCTTATTGTTTAAATATGTTGTTTGTAGAGCCCAGAGGAAAGATTTGTATAATTTGCAAATTAGTCTGTAGTTTTCAGCTGCTCTCAGCTCTTTTCTGAGCCTGCATGCACTTTTTACACTTCTTGTTTGTATAGACAAGTGTTCTCAAATGTGTCAGTTTAGTACAACAAACTAAAAACGTATGTTAAGTATAAAGGCCAAGCAGTAAATGAAGAGTTGGTCAAGTAAAATGTATTATTAGTCAATTAAATGGTGAATAAAGGACAACCAGGTAAGTAAGTCAGAGTTGAGCATAAACATTCAGTAAAGTACAATAAAGTGTTAGTAAACACAGGATTGGTAAATTAAATCCTTAGGGGCTCCCAAGTGGCGCAGTGGTCTAAGACACTGCATCTCAGTGCTAGAGTTGTCTCTACAGACAACCTGGTTCGAATCCAGACTGTATCACAATCGGCCGTGATTGGGTCGGCGCACAATTTGCCCAGCATCGTCCGAGTTTGGTCGGGGTAGGCCGTCATTGTAAATAAGAATTTGTTCTTAACTGACTTGCCCAGTTAAATAAAGGTTAAATAAACAAATTAAAAAGTAAAGTAAAGTGATTGAAAGTAAAGCCAAAGTAAACAGAAAGTAAAGTATTGGTAATGTAAAGTATTTGTAAAAGTAAACTATTAGTTAAGTTACTCAAGTATTAGTATTTTCCCTTTCGTCGGGGCTCGGAGGCCAGGGGAGTTGTCCCCTGACTGTCGGTCTGTGTTCCGTTTGTCAGTCTCTCTGTCTGCACTCCCATCATTGATGATTCCTACCCACAGGCAACCATTAATGAGCTGTGCGTGTGCGTGAGAGAGCCTGTGTGTGTGTCGTCCACTCTTGTCTCAGTCTAATTCAGGGGGAATGATACAGCCAATCTGTACAGGCACCCTACACACTTAAACACCATTCAAATCTTCAATATATTCTTTACTGTAGACATATGTTTGAGGATACAGTACGGATCTGTGGGGTTAGGGGTTGGAGAGAATTTTGAATATTAATATTACTTATCCATTAGATAACATTAGATGGACATTTTCCCTCAGCTACTTGGTTATTAAATGATTATCCCTAATTAATCAAAATGGACATGGATAATGTTAAGAGAAGTTGCATATCACATTTCTTAGATGAAATACACTAAAGCAGTGCTGTAGCAACATTATTTTTCTATAGCAATACTAGGTTACTATAGCATATTAGATTACTATAGCAATTATAGGTTACCATAGCAATACTATACTAGTTTACTATAGCAATAATCGTCTACTATAGCAATAATAGTCTACTATAGCAATACTAGTTTACTATAGCAATACTATACTAGTTTACCATAGCAATACTAGATTACTATAGCAATGCTAGGTTACTATAGCAATACTAGGTTACTATAGCAATACTATAATACACTATATAACAACACTTAAGTCTATAGCAGATACTTCCTATTCCTCTGTAGTGTTAGTCCGAGGGCTGTTCATTCCCTAGCATTCCACTGTCCAGTAATAACCCAGGGAACAGTATCTAACTGTAGAGTAACATTCCACTGTCCAGTAATAACCGAGGTAACATTATCTAACTGTAGAGTAACGTTCCACTGTCCAGTAATAACCGAGGTAACTGTATCTAACTGTAGAGTAACATTCCACTGTCCAGTAATAACCCAGGTAACAGTATCTAACTGTAGAGTAACATTCCACTGTCCAGTAATAACCCAGGTAACAGTATCTGACTGTAGTGTAACATTCCACTGTCCAGCAATAACCCAGGGAGCAGTATCTAACTGTAGAGTAACATTCCACTGTCAAGTAATAACCCAGGGAACAGTATCTAACTGTAGAGTAACATTCCACTGTCCAGTAATAACCCAGGGAACAGTATCTAACTGTAGAGTAACATTCCACTGTCCGGTAATAACCCAGGGAACAGTATCTAACTGTAGAGTAACATTCCACTGTCAAGTAATGTTCTGATTGGGCTCCCGAGTGGCGCAGCGGTCTAAGGCATTGCATCTCAGCATCTCGGCGTCACTACAGTCCCTGGTTCGATCCCGGGCTGTATCATAACCGGCCGTGATTGGGAGTCCCATAGGGTGGCGCACAATTGGCCCAGCGTTGTCCAGGTTTGGCCGGTGTAGGCCGTCATTGTAAAGAAGAATTTGTTCTTAACTGACTTGCCTAGTTAAATAAAGGTTAAATAAAATAAAAAATAAATAAATAAAAATAACCCAACTAACAGTATCTAACATAGTGTAACATGCCTGTTACATCTGTTCAACAGCTGATTGTCTCTGACTGCTGAGACTGAAACCACTCCATAACAACAACAATTGTAATGCTTTCTGGCCCCCGTTCACCCCCCTACCCCCGCCCATACCCCCACTCCAGAACCATGGTGAAAAATAAAATAATTAAGATTGACCAAGCAACTCATGCTGTTGTGCATTCTGTCAATCTGTGTGATTAGCCTCAGAGAAGGTGAATAAACATGGAAACAAGGTGTTTTCCACACAATAACACTTTAATAACCACCTCTATACAGTGGTCTACTAGCCTAGACTGTAGAGCATTTACAATACTGTCATTATAACTACTCTTCAAACAAAACAACTGGAGTCTGCAGAAGCTGTGATTTCATTGACCAATCTGATCAGGCAACTCTAGCTCGCTGCTCGTAGTACTGTAGCTCCAGCCAGAGGGTTGATGTGTGTGTGTGTGTGTGTGTGTACCATTCCTCTTGATTAGCACGTGAGTGTGACTCTAAGGGCCGTAACGGCTTCTAAAGAGTGTGATGTCATATATCTCCCATTACCCAGCATCCTCATCAACCCGGGGAACCACGTAAAGATGCAGGAAGGAACTCTGGGGTTCTTCATCGCCAGCGACGCGAAAGAAGTAAAGAGGTAATGGCTATCATCCCGCCATCACGGAAAAATACAGAAAAATGCCACAGGGAAAGTCTAAAGCCTTGCCTGGGTTTTCTATCTTCATTTAAAGCCTTGTATGGGTTTTCTATCTTCATTCTCTTGGTGGCTAAAATACATTAAACTTCTATAGATATCATGTTAAAAATAAAGGTTTCATTTGTAAAAGTAAAAGCCAGCTGGTGAAAGCCAACTCACAGGTCAACTCACAGGTCAACTATTGTGAACCGAGATGATAAATATCTATGCTGCTGTGTCCCCCCCCCAGAGCATTTTTCTACTGCAAAGCTTGTCACGATGACATCACAGACCCCAAACGGATCAAAAAGTGTGGCTGCAAACGACGTGAGTACACCTACGCCCTGCCCACAACACCAACACTCTTATGACCAGCCACTCCTCCCATCCCCAACACCTCCCCCACCTCCCACTGTCGCTGAAGTATGATTAGGATATGCTATAATATGAATTATGTCATATCCCTCACTGTTTCTCGTAGGAATATGCTTTTACAGTGATAACTATATTTTTTGTTATTATACCCTTTGAAATTGACATTTCCCCAGTGATGACCTTGAGTCCCTTTTGATTGTGTAATAACTCTGATCACAACTCCCAAACCTTCGTTGTGGTATAATCCAAAATCAATGTGTGATTATATAAAAAAAATGTATCCAAAAGAAGTACAGGCAACATTCTGCACATTTTGTTTGATTTATTACTTTCATGACTTATCATGTCGTGTATCATCATGAGGAAACTAGCTAGAAGGGTGGACTGAATTCTGGAGAAAGAAAGAGACAAAGAGAGAGAGATAGTTCTATGTCAGTGTGCTAATGATGGAGTGAGTGAGTGTGAGTGTTAGGGAGACGGAGATGTAAAACGACGGGAGGAGCCGAGCAGAAGAGGGAGGCTGTCAGGTCGCCATAGCGACTCTGTTACACAGGCAGAGGTAATGACCTCAGTCAGGTGGAAGAATAAATGAACCAATGGCTTTCCTTTGCTGAGGGGTCATGGGGTCAGACAACCACATACCCTATTGGTATAACCATACAGAATAAGAGTACCGTATTGGTCCAGGCATACTACCATAAACGTCTGTCAGCAGTGGATGACTTGGAATATTACCATTTTTCTCTGCTGGTACTATTGATCAGACTGGGAATTAGAGAATGTTTACCAGGGTTGGGCTCAATTCCTTTTCAATTCAGGAAGTAAACTCATTGAGGAAAATAATATACAGTAAGTCGTATTTTCAGTCTACTTCCTGAATAGCCTGAATTAAAAGCATTAAGGGCCTTATTACCAACTGACCTACATGGACACTTGTCCCACTATGTTAAATAATTCCGCCTCCATACATCTAGAAAGGTCAGCGGCAATTACAGTAAGCCGCCTACAAACCAGCAATCTCCACCGTCCTTTCCCTTTGTCTGTGTCATCTCAATTATTCAGACTAAAGGCCTGGTAGTTTGTCAAATAGAGAGAACCAGAGACCTGTATTGCCCAATGAACACTATAGGGCCAAACTGAGGCAAGCTGAGCTGTACTGGGCTGGCCTGGTTACACATCCACCACAGTTTCTGCAACCGTGCTGGAATAGACAGTGTGAAAATAAATATCTGAGCCAGCACTGTACGGTTTGGGTTTGCCCTATAGTGTGAAACAGGCATTGGTCAGCTAGATTGACTGTACCTGAAACAAGACAGTTCTATTCTAGATTATTTTAGTTTGTGTGTCTGCATCTTAATTTTGTCTTTTATGACCTTTGACATGTTGTTGATTATTTCCTTCCCCTGCTGCCGGTGGGAAACTACTTTATTTAACCACTCTCTGGTAGTGATTTACTGTGAGTAAAAAAACACGGGTTCCCTCCTACCCAGAGTGCAGTGCGAGTGTCTCTTCTCTTTCTCAGACAATAGTATACAGTATTCTATGTTGCATGTTTACCGGTGTAGCGTTTGCATCCTTCTCCTCGCCTCTCATCTTTACACTGTCCTGCCTCAGACCAGACCTGAATGTACACTGTCCTGCCTCAGACCAGACCTGAATTTACACTGTCCTGCCTCAGACCAGACCTGAATTTACACTGTCCTGCCTCAGACCAGACCTGAATTTAGCAGAACCCAAACTCACACCAGCACCTGATTTTCTAGTCTGTCTCCTCATAGGCCCATAGTCTAGCCTGGCCTCCTTTAATATGACAAAGAGTGGAGTGTGATTTTATTATAGGAGTGCATGAACTCTGTTCGACTCACATAAAAAAGCAAAGTAATTTTTGCCTCAAGATCTGTATTAGAAACCCAATCCTACGCTCTCTGTGAGTCCTCCTTACCCCCTTTTTCTAATGTCACGCTCTGAGAAATTTGAAAACTGAATGTGGTGACAATCTGAAATGTCAAACAAAGATTGATATTGGTAATGCTAGTCATGGATTTAAGAGAGCCAAGACAAATTAATCTTCTCACTGTCAGAGGCTATTTTGTAAAGTGCTGTATTTTCAGAAAAGCGTGAAGTGTTCTTGTGGAAAGTTCTGGAAATGATTCAGCTTAGCGACCAATATCTGCAAATCACAATCAAAACAGTCTGGTTGTATCCCCCTCACCCTCCACTCCCATCACTGCTTCTAGCACCCCACCCCCAGTGCTTCTATCCCCCCCAGTTCTCTGGTACTCTGTCCAGCTCCAATTGTACCACTACCCAGAGTTCATCAGAGCATTTAGAATTGAAATATTGTGTCGCCCAGCCCCACTGCATTTCAATTCTAGATGGTCATCAGACCCTTTTTTACTCACTGTCCTCAGTGCTCTGAGTGGAAGAAAACTGCTTTACTAGACAGTGCTTTAACTGTACTGCAGGCTTCATTGCTATACTGCTAGATGGCCACTAGATGGCGATGTTGTGCCACAGTCCTGAATGTAGCCTTTCGAAGAAAACGGACACAGGTCCTCAGAAACCTATTCAGCAGGAATATGATGAGCAACAGGTTGTGTTTCAGTAATTGACATAGAATTACTAGAATGGTAAATAAAAAAATTAAAAAAGCCCCTTAGACCACTGTTATTGAACTGGAACACTCATGTGTATACATACAGAGTATGGCCTCCAGTCCACCCATCACAGACCCATTGATTTGAATGGAATGATTGTTCTAGTAATACTATTTCTATGGTTACAGTGAAAGGGTTCTGTGTTACGCATTCCTCTGTTACCATTTATGCAACATGATACAATAACAATAATTGTATAAAAGTAATACAAGTGACGTTGGTTTGTTTTCTATAAGTATCCATATGTTATTATCAGATGAGGTTAAGTTTGATTTACTATTCAAAGTCAACACGGCTCATCACATTCTTGCTAAATAGGGTTGTCTTTCACTTTAGAGGACCAGTGACCATAAGTATGGTGTACATTTTAGGACATCCTTCTTTCTGTTGATATTCAACTTGACCTCTGTCTTTGTACGTTTTGTCTGGTAGTATGTTGATGTGACATATGAAAAGTTTTATTACCTGAGCCTCAAAAAAAAAACAGACAATGTAGTGGTGTGTGTGTGTGTGTTAACAATCACCTTTCTTTGACAAAATGTACACAGACAGTCATGTTCATGTTGATTCTTGTGGTGAAGAATGTCCTAAAAGGGACACCGTAGTCTGTACTCCAGTAGGCTCGATCAGGGTAACGGATATTTGTGAAGTCATTTGTGTCAAACACATTGTCATGTTGTGTCGTGTTCTCCATCTCCCCCTCCCATGTTTCGATAACCAACATTACAACTACACATACTGTGTTCAACTGAATGCCCGGCCTAGAAAAAATTCAGAGTTCAGAATGAAAACTAACAAATAATATAGTTCAGCATGAAATGACACTCACTGCTCGCGCCTGTCACGCCTCCAAACTGTTTCTGCTCTGTAAACATTTACCCCACTTCACTCCCTTTAATCGCTATGACCTCTCTATGCATGCTTATGAATGTTTATAAAGCACTTGTGCATGCTGTTTACACACAGTCCCTGTTTGGGGCCAGGCCTCGCTCTCCATTCTCTCTGAAACCTGCAACCTTGTTTAACCACGTGGTTAAAACCGTAAAAGTAGACATATAATTCTCCCCATAGAGAGAGAGAACGCGTTTCTGTGATGGTGTTAGAGTGAGTTGGTGAGTTGGTACCCTGGCACAGAGAGAATGGGAACCAGGGACTGTTGTCTGTTGCTGAACCAGAGTCACAGCAATCTAGAACTGCTGCTCTGAGGGGCTTTCACTACGTACCACTCCTCCTGGGGTTAAGATCTTGACACATATACACACACACACACGCTTCAAAAACAGTAACTTGTAAATACATACACACCACTCTCAAGCCTCTCTGGAGGAGTGCTTCTTTAGTGAAACTCTTGTCCTGCTAGCATGGAATGGCCTGGCCAGTCTAGCCAGTAGATTAGTGTGATGAAGCCTTGACCACGGCTGCTGCAGCTGCATGAGGGGATACAGGTACGTGATCCACACCTTTAGCCGGACGGATAGAGGATGTTATGATCTGTTCTGTTCTGAATGAAACATTATATGTCAATATGAGGTTTGCTGCTGAACACATTGTCCATGCTACTGTCCGGCCCCAAATGACCCTCCCCCCCCCCCTTTCCCCCCCACTGTCATATTTGCCTTTATACCTTTTATGGCATTTACAGCCTTAGGAAACAGCTTGACCCTTGACCCTGAGACCATCTTGACTAGTCAAATTGGACTACAACTTTCAAATTGTTAAACATGTTATTGATTTAAACAAGAATTTGGGATAACATTGAAAAAGCTTTATTCAACCATGATAATATATTGCGCACAATTCTCACTGCAAAGATCCACAAACAGTTTGGTACTCTAGCCGTATATGAAGCGTCCTAATATTTTAGGCAGGGGTTGGATCCAAAGTTATTTTCTAATCGTTCCGTTCCAACAGAACCCCTATTTTTTTCATTCCGTTCCAGTGTTCTGACCAGCATAAAAGTTCTGAACCGGTTCAAACCCCAAAAAGTATTAATTCCTATAGTACCTTTTCGTAATTTATTTTACCCGTCAAATCGTTTTTACATTTAGCTCATTAATTTACACCACCAATTATCAAGGATAGAGAAGCTTGCTACAGAACGGGTAGTTGTTTACATGTTTGATAGGTTGGCAGGTAGCCTAGCGGTTAGGCATCGAATCCCCGAGCTGACAAGGTAAAATCTGTCGTTATGCCCCTGAACAAGGCAGTTAACCCACTGTTCACCGGTAGGCCGTCATTGTAAATAAGAATTTGTTCTTAACTGACTTGCCTATTTAAAAAAAAAAAAAAAAAAAAGCTAATATAAGTGCAGGCGTGAGAAGTGTGGAGAGAGAGCAAGAAAGATGGGTGGACATGAAGGTGGCTTGGCTTGAAGTGCTATGACATGACGTAAATTGGAATGTGTTTACGTTATTACTAGCATCAGAACTTCACTGAATAACAGAATTATATACTAGACATAATTTTCGGAAACAAAAAACTGTTCACAAGATTTAAACACTGTTCCGGAATACTACAGATTACTTTCGTTCTCGGTTCTGTTTCCGTTGCTTGTAAATTGCTATTCTTTTGCGGTTTTCTGTTGTGTTTTCTGAACTGGTTCCAACCCCTGATTGTAGGTTCCCTTTACTGGTCTTTTGTTGGGGCTCAAGCCTGCGAGAGCTGGCATCTAAGGCATTGCATTTATTATCTTATTATCTCCTTTATGAAGTAACCTTCTGGCTTCCCCGGATGACTATTTCTCATTTTGCCATTAACCTGCTGCTTTTCCTCCTCCTCTCATCCCTAAACATGACTGTAGCCAAGATGTCCGTCTACAAACAAATGAAACTGGCATGTTGTTTTGATTGCGGCCGTTCTGAGCGAGACTGCTCTTGCATGTCAGGCAGTGTACATAGTAACATGGACACCCTACAGAGGGCCTACCCACTCTCCTCTGTCTCTGTTCATGATTGCGCAACCACTTTACGTGCCTGTAAGTTACACCGCCCAACACATGCTGTTAAATGTCTGTTCTGTGTCTGTACCATGTGGACCATGTACCTTTGTGCTTTATCCGTAACCTTGTGCTTCCATATTTGCTGTTGCGCTGTCGTGGCTTATTTAAATGTATTTGTGATTATTATTTGTATTCATTTGAGTAGTATGTATTATTGTCATTATTATTTCTGTGGGTTGTATTGGGGGGTAGTGATGGTGTTGCTTTGTGGCGCTGTTCTACTGTAGCTGTTAGCTCTGTTAGCTAGCACCTGCTACATCAGTCAAGCGCTCGTGTGGTGACTGCTGTTAGACAGTTGGTGTTTGGTGTGTTATATTCTATAATTATGATGAAGAGAAATGTGACTGTGTTGAAAGGATGATTTATTGTATGCAATATGTTGATGATGTTTTTTGTTTCTTTTTGTTGTTGTTTTGTCTTACTTTTTTTTATTAAGGCATGGCAAGCCTTCAGAGGAACCTCCTTGCTAATTGTGTTTCTGTTCTGTTCCTGATCATTTTATTTCAATCACACAGGACTGACTTGCAGGAACGAGAGCCATGTTCATCAAGTGATATTCATATATAATGTAGATATGTAGCATATAAAATGTTTATCTTAAAGGTACACTACTAAACAAGATCATATCATCATACACAATGGGAAGACCTACCTACATCAACAGAGACTTCAATTCACTCTTCACTAATATCGTCCCAGAAGTTTGGGCAACCAATTGCATAGCTTGTCCATGCGTTGGACCCAAGCATGATTATCGACAGTTGCTATCCACTAGCAACTGTCGATAAGCATGCTTGGGTCCAACGCATGGACAAGCTATCATTTCAAATGCATGGAAGCCAATGAGGGCAATGGCAATAAGTTGTTTAAATTGCTAAATAATTGAACAGTACACACAGTACACGATCGATTCCTAAAATACAGTGCCTGTTGATGGAGTATTTCTACGAATCTGAAAGTATACTTTTGGTGCATTGTTTGCTAGCTGGTTAGCTAGCTCTCATTGACCACCATTGAAAATATTGCTAATGCTAGTTAACTAGCTAGCCAGTTAATATAACTTGTATTTTCTAGCTTATGAATATAACTCACATCTGCTGTTTTACATCAGGATACGATTTGGTTAGTATCTTTGACTGCATGCTGACAGTGCATTCAGAGCCATCCCGTGGCTAGCCACAGTACACACTTCATTATTACCAGGTTCCTGCAAAGCAATTGTAAAGACAGTCCACCACAACATGCCAGAGAGTTTTCTGATTAGCAAGGGGTAGGTAGTCTGTGTTTAATTTCTTTATGTATCAAAAACACAGTTTGAGGGGTTTTCTCCATTTGGTGTTCCTAGGAAAACCAGGGGGGTGGGGCATAGCGAAGGGTGATTTATTGGCTCTTCACAATATCACACCCTTTGTGGCCATGCCCTGTTGTGTATGATGATGTCATTTTGCTGACTGTACCTTTAAAGTTTCTCAGTGTTTACATCCTCATTGCCAGACTTCCACCACGTTTCTCTTCAAGGTTCTCACCATGGCTTATTACATGATTATTTGTGATTATATGACTCTTGTCTGTCAGAGTATTGTGGTCTGTAGTTATTGACAGTTGATTGTGTATCTCTCTTCTTCATTATTATAGGAAAGTGGTTCATCTTCCAATGAGAAAACAATGAATATGATGAGTGTTGAGTTCTTTTGAGCTATACCCAGTCCTTTTCCAGTTACCTTCTGATCGTGACCCTCAGCCATGGTACTCATCCAGCCCCAACCAGCCAACAGATAGGGATTGACTTGTAAAGAAGGAGCTAGCTACTCCACAAGATTAAGAGAAAGAACTCCCGCTCTCTTTTCCCAGACTTGATCTTCGTCCCATCTCCTCTTCCTCAGTAATCAGGAACCCATGAGACAATGTTCTGTTTCCTTAAAGGATACGTCACTTTTTTAAGTTGTAGCTTATTTTCAACTTTCCGAGGGTGTTTTTTCATCCAAACCAGTTTTACGTTCATTAGCTGGTTATTTACCATCACATCCAGGTTGCTAGTGGAAACAGATTGGACCAGTGAAAAGCGTGGGGAACTCAGCCCTCTGTTGCTCCTCTAGCCCCATCACAAAATACACAAAAGACAGATACATGATACATGATACATAGTGCGGCAGTATGAAAAAGTATAAAAATACAAGTCTGGAGTGCAAAAAGCTATAAAAAGACATTGGATAGTATGAGTGAATGACTGAATATGTTTGTTATAGAGCAGTGATCACCAACCGGTCGATCGTGATCCAAGGCATTCCTAGTCGATCGCCAAACATCTATGTAAAAAACCCAATAATAAAGTCTCTGCTCTATAATTTGTCTCTGGCTTTTGGCGGTAGGTTCAGCTGCCCTGCGTGCCTGATAGGCGAACTGTTGACATTTTGAACCATTTCATGTGTCTGGTACAAACTCTGCCTTCCCGGCGGGCCCGGAGAGAAAATCAGGTGCACTGTAGGCCACCGCTGGCCAATCAGATGTCTCAGATTACCGGTGTCTAGAGTAACGTTGCAGGCATAAAAAAAGCAACAGCAAAATTGATACTGTGAGATTTCAAAACGTTTAAAACCATGACTAGAGAGAGACTGTCAATGAATACAGCAAAGAGCTGCTGTTTGTATGAGTGAGTTCATGTTTCAATTCTTACTCAGCACTGTCAACACTTTGTATTCAACAAATTCGTGTTCTTCCTGTTTCCACTTAGCGCTACAAGAAGCACTGCAGCAGTAATGAATGTAGGACAGTGTTACTTCACATAGCTTACTTACTTCACAAATAGTACTGTTTTTTTGCATAGGCTTAGGTTTTTTAAGTCATGTAAAAAAAGAATCAGAGTGGTAGATCTCGGGTTTGCATTTTGACTCAGAAAGTGATCTTGACTCAGAAAAGGTTGGTGACCACTGGTGTAGAGCGTTAGGTGAAAAAATTATACAATTATTGCAAGTTGGATTTCCCCTCTCTCTGTTTTTTTTCTGTCGTTCAGAGTGGATTTGACCTGACCTCTGACCTCGACTTCATTCACATCTGAAATGGATTTTCCTCTCTGGAAAGCTGGTTTATTTTTGGATAGTGTTTACTTATTTATTTACTGTATCTGCGAGGCACTTCACGTTTCATGTTATTCAACATTTTGACCACACGTTATGCAGAGATGTTTGCCGATTGAAATATACTTGGACGGGCTAATAGTAGACGTGAAACTCATAGCTGTGTCTAAATCTAAAGTGGTTGTGCTTCTTCCTAAGTAAGAGGAGTGATTCAGCTAGAAGGTGAACCTTGTGGAGTTCATCTTTGGGATACTGTTTTTGGTCTCTCAGGGAATTGTTTGTCCCAGCTTAAACTTTATCTGGGGTTTGGGCCTGGAGGCTGGGCCTGCTGGGCTGGGGCTGGGGCAGAGGTTCAGGAGAAGGGGTTTGGACCTGGAGCTGGGTCTGTGTGCTGTGAGCTGGGTCTTACTTACAGAGGAAGGGAGGTGTGTGTATGTGTGTGTGTGTCAGCGGCAGGCGTTCCTTATCCAGCCTGACGTGGAAATTATGTTTGAATTTTCATTTCAAACCCTGCTGGTCTGTCACCGAAACCTGTCCTGACAGCTCCTGTCCACCAGGCAAGCTTGGTTCCCCCCTCTCCCCTCCACGCCCCTCCATGCTCCTCTGTCGCCGTACCCTCAGACGCTAGCTGGTTAGCCTGCCGCCTCTGCGGACACGAGCAGATCGATAGCGACAGATGCCAGGGCCAGCGAGGGTCCCTGTTTGAGGGTGTGTGTCACAGGGCAGCCCTGGGGCTTCACTGTGACCTTTACTGTTGAAGACAGAACAGAGCAGAGCAGGGAGGGATAATCTAGCTAGCTAGCGCAGTCTGACTCCATCCCAAATAGCACCCTATTCCCTATATAATAGCACCCTATTCATTATATATTGCACATTACTTTTGTCCGGAGCTCTCTCTTGTATCCTTCATACAAATAACTATATCCACTTCTTTATCTCAGATGTATTCCTCTTTGAACTGTGAAATACCCGACTCAAACAACTGACTCCGAATGACTCTGTGGCCGTGTTTGAATACCCCACATACTAGTGCACTACATACTTAAACTGCATACTATGCCAAGGCCGCAACACAGTAGAGGCTCCTGACTGGCTGAGTAGGTGGGGCGGGGCCAAGTTTTTCTAAACTCAGATTAGAATAGGAATGGAGTTAGAGGCCTACTCAGGCTGGTTAGAGGCCTACTCAGGCTGGTTAGAGGCCTACTCAGGCTGGTTAGAGGCCTACTCAGGCTGGTTAGAGGCCTACTCAGGCTGCTTAGAGGCCTACTCAGGCTGGTTAGAGGCCTACTCAGGCTGGTTAGAGGCCTACTCAGGCTGGTTAGAGGCCTACTCAGGCTGCTTAGAGGCCTACTCAGGCTGGTTATAGGCAGACTATCACATTGGACCTATACCATAGTAGATCATATAGCCCATCTGTCCTATTTAAAAAGGGCTGAAGACAGAAACAGATCATTTGGGTTTTCAAATGTTCAGATCAAAAGGCTATAGCACAGAAAAACGTTGGACACAACATAATAAACTAAAGTACTGATCGTTGGGAACCAGATCAGAATGACTGCTAACTAAATAGATAGCCTAGCATACAAAACTAAAACAATCATCCGAGTCCCCGGTGCCGACACATTCAGAAATCAAAACATGGTTTAGTATTTAGTTTAAAAGCTCTGACCAAGAGAACAAGAAACACTTTTCAATGAGGAAACAGAAATAAATAAAAAATATGTAGACTACGATGCGATACCGGTGATCATGTTAAGGAGAACAAAAACGACTTTCTTTCTTTTTTCGCATACTCAAATGGCCTACTAATTAGGACGCAAGTATGGGTATTCGGACACAGTCACTAACTATGGTGTGTTAGGGGTGTTAGGGGTGCTACGTTCACAGCCACTAACTATGGTGTGTTAGGGGTGTTAGGGGTGCTACGTTCACAGCCATTAACTATGGTGTGTTAGGGGTGCTACGTTCACAGCCACTAACTATGGTGTGTTAGGGGTGCTGGGTAGTTAGGGGAGCTAGGGGGTGTTAGGGGTGCTAGGGGGTGTTAGGTGTGTTAGGGGTGCTAGGGGTGTTAGGAAGGCTGGGGGTTAGGGGTGATAGGTGTGCTATGGTCCAGAAGATTTTTTTTTTTTGTCCCTCCCCCCAAACCCCTACTTGTGTTCAAACCTGTACTAGTCCCCCCCCCCCCCCCCCCAAGTATTAATACAATGCTTTGGTTTGGTTTTCTCCCCCTTTAGTTGTAGAATGCAAAGCTTAAATCTTAAAGTCTCTTCAGTACATGATGTGAATTGATACACAGATTGTCCACAACGATGATGTTTAAATGTAGTAGCTCATTAGGTAGAGCATGGCGCTTGAAACGCCAAGGTTGTGGGTTCGCTTCCCACGGAGTACCAGTATGAAAATGTATGCACTCACTACTGTAAGTTGCTCTGGATAAGAGTGTCTGCTAAATGACTCAAATGTCAGTTGATTTCATGGCATGTTACAAGCCCCCCCCCCCTTCTCACATCAGAAATATATAGATAACGTCACTAAGTGACCCAGCTAATTCAGTAACTAAGTGTATAACATATATATCCTTGACATATACTTAACATATATTTGTAGCAATTTATTTAAGATCCATGCTGTTGTTCTTGATGCCGTTGTGTTCAGCTCAGTAAGGTTGTGTTTGTGTTGTGCTCTGTCGAGCAGCAGAGGGCGCTACAACACCAGGGAAAACGGGAGGTCAAAAAGAAACCGGCGTTCGGTTCAAAGCAGATTGCAATTTAGGTAAATCACTCAGTATAAAGTATAGCGTTGACCAAATGTACTCATTTCTATCCTGTTTCATATAGATAATGTGAATGTTTAATGATTTTTGTTTGTTATAAAATTTCTTTCCGTTTTTTTTATCCTACAGTTTAATAACCATTTTAGATGATTACTGTATAATACACTGCTTTCTGTGTTTGTCATAACTACAGAGGTACTGTATGATACATAACAAAAATAACTAATAATAACCAAATTAATTATAACAAAATAATAAAATAATACAATACTAAGCAATACAATACAAAATAATACATAATGTTACACAGCAAAAAATACCAAAACATACTATGATACCAACTCATGTATATACTGTATTCTATACTATTCTACTGTATCTTAGTCCAATGCTGCTCTGACATCGCTAGTCCATATATGTATATATTATTCATTTTGTGTATTTGGGTATGTTGTGAAACTGTCAGATATTACTTGTTAGATATTACTGCACTGTCGGAGCTAGAAGCACAAGCATTTCGCTACACCTACAATAACATCTGCTAAACACGTGTATGTGACCAATAGTATCCAGCACCGGTTGGCCTAATATTAATAAACAAGTCAAACTTAGCTCAGATACAATAAACAAACAACAATATCTACAGCAGTATCCTCTCCGATTGTCCGTCCTGTCTGGGATTAGCATAGGGCTCTGATGAGGGCTTGCATGCGTGATGGACCCGTCTTATCATTATCATTTCTGGTAGGGACAGTTGCCGTCTGGGCTGTTCTGAGTGCACAGTGGACCTGCCAGGGTGTGTGAGTGCGCTCGAACACTGCGCATGTTTGACAAGGGACAGATGAATCCAGGAGCTATCGGTGGCGCTCTGTAAATCAAGGAGGCAGCTGACAGCTGGGATAAACCTCTGTTTAGTGCTCCAGGGGGGGGGGGGGGGGGGGGGGGGGGGGGGGGGGGGGGGGGGGGGGGGGGGGGGGGGGGAAGGGCGTTACCGGTCATCACAGCAACCTAACAACCAACTTTACCATAATATGTAATATGTACCATACATTGTGGTAGAGATGAGGTTCCACTATCGAGGGGTTTTGAACATAATTTGGTCTGGCTATTTACAGACCCACTGTGTTATTTCTTTGTTCTAACTTGTTTATTAGGAATTTAAAAATAAATGTAATATTGAGGTGTCATCGTCAATTACTTTCATGGCCCAAATACAGGACCACTGTCAAACCTCAAGTTATTATCAAGTGGGAAATAAATGTTCCAACAATGAAAATCACATGAATTTTCCCCATTAAAAAATTTAGTGATTCAGGAGAAATTATTAATAATTTATATAACATTGTTTTAATAAAGATTTATTTTGTCTCTGTTTGTAGCTGCGTATGAGCATGTTTACTGTACATGTTTAAAAAAATAAGATGAAATTTAATCCGTAATATTTATCCTAAAATGTTTGGTCTGCTAAATATAATAACACCCAGCTTTTTTTTTTAACACACTATTTAATATTTCACAGCACAAGATAAATTATTATTTCTATCTTTCTAGCAATCTCCGTCTCTCCAGCCTTTCTGTCTCACTCTGTTCATTCTCCATTGTTTGACAGTAAAGGATGAAGTTAGATCATCTTTACAAAACCGATCAATTAAAATCTCCAACTGCACCATGCCCTCCAACATCACGTCTAACGCCATGCACCCACAAGCACCGCCTCGCCCCTCCCGCCACAAGGACCCCCCAGCCCCCCGGGACGCGGACCCCACCGTACCCCTCGTTAATAACCGTAAAGGAAGCCTGCTTCCTCCGGGGGTGGGGCTGGGACCCCACAGGGGGCTCCGCTTCAGTATCTCCGGCCCCAGCAAGGGGGACGGGACAGGCCGGGCCCTGGCCGAACAGAGCAGGCTGAACCGGGCCCGCAGCCTGCCGGTGAAATACCGCTACCACCCCAGTAACGCATCTCTGCACGGCCGCAGCAGTAGGTTGCCCCCCTTGGCGAGATGCATCAGTCCCTGTCAGTTCTTAACACCTTGTACTGTCCTGTACTGTCACATTGCGTCCATCGCCTGTCTTCACTGAGCCGCTTCTAGATGCTTCTAGATGCTGCTGCTACTTGTAAATACCACCACTGCCCTCGCTGCTGCTTTGCATGGAAGCAGCGCTCATGCGCTCACTAATGCAACACCCAGTGCTGTGTGTGTGGCTGCCAAGCTATGGAATAGGACTAGTAGATTACTTTGTAGTACCTGGCATAGTAGTAGAAGAGTCCTTAGTCCATCTGCATAGAGAATAATTTGTACAATTTGTCACTATTTTATTGCATTTGTATAGTTTGGGTAGTTTTTATTTTATTTGGATTAAATCCAGACTGTATCACAACCGGCCGTGATTGGGAGTCCCATAGGGCGGCGCACAATGGGCCCAGCGTCATCCGAGTTTGGCTGCTGTAGGCCGTCATTGTAAAAACTTAACTGACTTGCCTAGTTAAATAAAGGTTAAATTAAATAAAACAAATTTGAGTGATGTGACAGGAGAATTGCTGCCCTGATTATTCAGTCTGCTATATCAATCTCAGAGAGACTACTGTGTAAAAAGCAGTTTAGTTTTTAAAGTACTGTAATGTCATTGATACAATAACGGTCACAAACAAGTGTCGTTGTTGGTGATCTAACTTAGTGTCGTTGTTGGTGATCTAACTTAGTGTCGTTACTGGTGATCTAACTTAGTGTCGTTGTTGGTGATCTAACTTAGTGTCGTTGTTGTTGATCTACTTTAGTGTCGTTGTTGTTGATATAACTTAGTGTCGTTGTTGGTGATATAACTTAGTGTTGTTGTTGGTGATATAACTTAGTGTCGTTGTTGGTGATATAACTTAGTGTCGTTGTTGGTGATATAACTTAGTGTCTTTGTTGGTGATCTAATTTAGTGTCGTTGTTGGTGATCTCAACTTGGTGATCTAACTTAGTGTCGTTGTTGGTGATATAACTTAGTGTCGTTGTTGGTGATATAACTTAGTGTCGTTGTTGGTGATCTAACTTAGTGTCGTTGTTGGCGATCTAACTTAGTGTTGTTGTTGGTGATCTAACTTAGGCCCAGAGATATGAGACTGGCTAGGCCCAGAGATATGAGACTGGCTAGGCCCAGAGATATGAGACTGGCTAGGCCCAGAGATATGCGACTGGCTAGGCCCAGAGATATGACTGGCTAGGCCCAGAGATACGAGACTGGCTAGGCCCAGCGATATGAGACTGGCTTTGGCCCAGACATATGAGACTGGCTAGGCCCAGCGATATGAGACTGGCTTTGGCCCAGACATATGAGACTGGCTAGGCCCAGACATATGAGACTGGCTAGGCCCAAAGATATGAGCCTGGATGTATCCACTAACATAGAACAATAAGCCAACGGGAAATAATATTTTATTCTGTGATATTTTCACAAAGTGGATTAGACTAGAGAGCGATGCGGTTTTAAAGTGGAAAGTGCTTTCTTGTGATATTAGCTATTCAGGACATCCAAATTTGCAGAGCGGAAATGTCAGAGAATGGCATTTTATTAGGGGGCAAAGCCGCATTTTTATATTTGATTAGTGCAATTAGGTGACAGTCTAGAAGGGATGCTCAGACGGTAATGAAATGTCCTTTGTGCTCGGAGCAGTCAGAGCTTGCAGCTACGCAACATTGATTTGCATTAATATCATGCTGTAGTATTGATTTCTAACCAATGCACTAATACAGGGTTTGAAGTGGCTTTGGCATTTGTGTGCTGTGGAGAATGCGGAGTGAATAGGAAAAGTGCCTGGGTGCCTTGTCTGACTCTGAAAGCCCTTGGAACTCAGATAGATGGTAGAAAAGACTGGTCTTAGTAGGGTAGTGGGCCTGGACTTCTCTCTAGATGTGTTTTTTTCTTAGTCTTCCCTCTGTCTGGTTTGGAGAAAAGTTTTAATCTCCTGCAGAGTGAGAAGTAGTTGATAGGAAAATGAAGATCAAGCTAATCTAAAAATGTTGCCTAACTTTAGCACAAGATTCATTTAAAGGAACATTTTACAAATGTTTTACTTCATATTCATCATTTGTATCATCATGTTGAAACCCTATCCATAGCTAGAATGGAATGATGGGGTGAATTAGTCATCCATTAAAAACAACCAAACCTCACAGAACCTATCTATCTATCTATCTATCTATCTATCTATCTATCTATCTATCTATCTATCTATCTATCTATCTATCTATCTATCTATCTATCTATCTATCTATCTATCTATCTATCTATCTATCTATCTATCTATCTATCTATCTATCTATCTATCTATCTATCTATCTATCTATCTATCTATCTATCTATCTATCTATCTATCTATCTATCTATCTATCTATCTATCTATCTATCTATCTATCTATCTATCTATCTATCTATCTATCTATCTATCTATCTATCTATCTATCTATCTATCTCCGTCATTGCTTCTGTCCACGATGCCCCGTTGACAATGACAGTCCGTCCTAGTCACATTGGCTGGCCTAGGGAAGCATGGGCACACTGATGCAGACTGCTAGAGGTCCAACCACATGCAGTCTTGACTGGATCTAAAGAGAAATACTGGAGCTGTATATAACCCAGTCCAGAGGAACTGAACCAAAGGGTTTGGATTTTGGAGGAATGAACTGATGGCAAATTCGTCAGGTCTTACTTTCTGGTTTTTGTTTTCTTTGTTTTTCTCCTGCCTTTCTCAAATGGACCTTTGTCCCCTAATAACTAATTTGTTCTCTTTCTCCTTCTGTCAGACTTCTCTCTGACTCTGACGTTGTTTATCAGTTTTTTGTTGTTGGTGTTTTGCGATGGTTGATTGATTGAGTGTTGGCTTTGGTGTTCTTTGATGTGTCAGTTCCAGCTCACATTAACCTCCTCATCTGTCCATAGCCTGACACTCTTTGCATGTGTTTGCAGTTGAAGACGAGCACCCGTCAACTCTGTCGCCCAAAAAAAAGCAGCGAAACGGAGGCATGCGAAACTCCCCCAACAACTCCCCCAACATGATGAGGTAAGACATTGATTTGATGCTTCAAACAGAAAGGAAGTGGGAGGGAGGGAGGGAGGGAGGGAGGGGAGTAAGAAAGTCAGAGTGAGGGGTGGGAGAAAGAGAGACGGTTAGATAGTGGTGATGGGATGGTTGGATGACGGAGTGAAGAAGCGTGGGAACCGAGCGAATGAGTGATAGAGGAGAGGGGGAACAAAGTGAGAGTAAGAAGCGGAGAGGACTTCTGGGGTGTTTAGGCTGGCATGCTGTCAGACAGTGGGTAATGACAGAGCATGCTGTCAGACAGTGGGTAATGACAGAGCATGCTATCAGACAGTGGGTAATGACAGAGCATGCTGTCAGACAGTGGGTAATGACAGCATGCTGTCAGACAGTGGGTAATGACAGAGCATGCTGTCAGACAGTGGGTAATGACAGAGCATGCTATCAGACAGTGGGTAATGACAGAGCATGCTATCAGACAGTGGGTAATGACAGAGCATGCTATCAGACAGTGGGTAATGACAGAGCACGGTGTCAGACACTGGGTAATGACAGAGCATGCTTTCAGACAGTGGGTAATGACAGAGCATGCTGTCAGACAGTGGGTAATGACAGAGCATGCTATCAGACAGTGGGTAATGACAGAGCACGGTGTCAGACACTGGGTAATGACAGAGCATGCTTTCAGACAGTGGGTAATGACAGAGCATGCTGTCAGACAGTGGGTAATGACAGAGCACGGTGTCAGACAGTGGGTAATGACAGAGCACGGTGTTAGACAGTGGGTAATGACAGAGCATGCTGTCAGACAGTGGGCAATGACAGAGCACGGTGTCAGACAGTGGGTAATGACAGAGCATGCTTTCAGACAGTGGGTAATGACAGAGCACGGTGTCAGACAGTGGGTAATGACAGAGCACGGTGTCAGACAGTGGGTAATGACAGAGCATGCTGTCAGACAGTGGGCAATGACAGAGCTGAAATTTTCCTGTCATGAAAGACAGAGTCTGGGAGAGGAGCAGGAGCTGTTTGGAAAAAAAACAACCTCTGGCTTTAAAGTGTTGTCTGTCACCCCAGCACCCTGCCTTCATCCTCTTCATCCCCCCTCCGGCCCCTCCCGTCCACATGTAGTCCTTAAACAACGCTGGCACTAACGACACCAGCAACCAATCAGAGTCCTGTCCATGGTTCCTCTGCCCCAGGGCAGTGTGACCTATGGTGGGACCCTGCGACTTCTGTTTCGGCTACATAAGGCCATATGTGAGATGTATTATCGCAATCAAAAATGAATTTGCAATATTACCTTCCTTTTATCCTGTCTTCTGGAATTAAATTGCCGTTAATTGACTTTGAAAGATAAAAGGGTTTAAGAACGGAAGGAGAAATGTTGGTACTGAACATGACGGCGTGACAGGGGTGGCAGGGTGATGAAGAGGCAGAAAACATGGACACTCACAGCATAGATCCACTTCCTTTTAAATGAGAGTGAATGTTAGGGCACTGTGTACAATAGACATCTCCTAATTGTGCTGTGTACTTTTTGTCATGTGAGTCACACATTTTTTGGAGCTGAAGAGCATATATTTCCACATTAAATAGCATTAGATTTTGAAAAACTCTCGTCTTCAAACTGTATTAAAAAAAAGTATGTAAATATGAAAGCGTACTTAGGGATACAGTAAAAGGTATATGCTTTTCTAAATCAGATGATTTTGTTTCAGAAAGAGATTCTTAAACTATCATGAACAATAATGTTTCCATTTGGTTGTTGTTAAATTACATTTTTAACCGAAAACAACACGAAGCGATAACACATGAATTAAAGATTCTATATTTACGTTTGCAAATTTCTTCTCACAACCAAAGTTACCAAATGTTCTCATAGTTTCAGGTTTTAATGTCATGTGCATAAGTACAGTGAAATTCCTTTCTTGCAAGCTCTAAACCCAACAATGGAGGAATCAATATACATGTGTCATCTGCACCAACTCCTAGAAAGGGGGTGCTGTTCATTTAAACATTGTATTTTGGTTTTTAGGATATTTTTCTGTGTACTGTATGTTCTCTGCAAAACTCAATCGAATCCTTTGGTGGGCTTTGTGTGATAGAGCTAGAGTTGTTACTAGGTCCCCTTAGGGCACCTTTGAACAGCAGCCAACAGAAGTGCTCTGTATGATCGTATGTACTGCTTGTCTGCTGTACATGTTAGGCTCCCCCTCAGTTCTCAACAAAACAAGCAATTAAACGAGCCCTTACACACACACGCCCAACACAGAGTCCTACCCTTCAGTATCGTTTGCAAAGAGAGCGGCGTTGGAGATGCCCTTGTTTAAAAAGAGCAAACCTCGACAAAAGAAAGAGAAACTGGCATACTTCCAGATAACTGCTAGTTTAGATGGCTGCTTGTTTTTTTTCTCAACAAAACCTTTTTTATTTGTTTTCTCTCTCATTCTCTTCTCTCCTCTACCGAGGAGATGGTCCCCATTTGCCATGTAATATATGCATCTCGCTTTGATCTTGCAGTAATAATAATTCTTGGGAGTTATTTACTTGGTTTTGAAAATGCTTCAAAGCGATGTCAAAGTTTCTCTGCTTTAGGGCTGCTTGTGTATTCGGCTGGCTCTTGGGTGCTGCGCATGACAGGTCCTCTGTTCTAGGTGTAGGCTTTTTTAAGTCATAGCCCTCAGCAAAACATAAAATTACCCAGCGCCGACCACAGCCCCTTCCTCTCCCCACAGCCCCTGTCAATATATGATACCATATATATTAAATACTTACGCTTTACAAGATGGGTTTTATGCACAATGAAAGGTGATTGTTTGAGGTAGCCTTAGGGGTACTTTACTCTACAAGCAAGCAAGGGGGGGAAGAGAGTGAGAGAGGAGAGAAGAGAGAAGAGAGGAGAGAGGAGAGAGGAGAGAGAGAGAGGGAGGGAGGGAGGGAGGGAGGGAGGGAGAGGGAGGGAGGGAGGGAGGGAGGGAGGGAGAGAGAGAGAGAGAGAGAGAGAGAGAGAGAGAGAGAGAGAGAGAGAGAGAGAGAGAGAGAGAGAGAGAGAGAGAGAGAGAGAGAGAGAGAGAGAGAGAGAGAGAGAGAGAGAGAGAGAGAGAGAGAGAGAGAGAGAACTACATCAAGTCTGGTTTTTACAGGACTTGCTGCCTGAAGGCCTTTGTAAATAAATAATGATCAACAGATTGGCTGTGGGTTTTTGAAAAGCATGTTTTTGTCAGTTTGCATGATGGGGAGAACTTTCAAAGCGAGAGGCTGCCTTCATAGCCTGCTGGAGAGGGATTGGGGGAGCACACCCATCCCAAGCTAGCGACTGCTGAGCGATGCACTGGAATAACTCTGTTTGAAATATACACTGAGGGAGGGGGGGAGAGAGAGAGAGAGGGAGGGAGGGAGGGAGGGGGGAGAGAGGGGGGAGAGAGAGAGGGAAATTCCCCTTTGTTATGGGCTGTCTTTCATTACCTAGGATACTGTATTGTACAGTTAGGCTTCAACCACAATTTACTTGGTGGAAACTATAGGCCTTTGCTCTAGGCAAGGCAATTAAATGCAAATATATTGCAATGTACAGTACATTTTCTTTTGATACCATGTTCATTTTGTAGCCGATTTAAATGTTTTGTTTAATATTCTACCCATTTTTTTTTTGTACTAGGTAGATATCTGATATCTGAAACTGTTAGTCTAGGGGCCGGCTCAGCCTGTGTAAATACAAAGTCATTTCCCAAACAGCCAATCAGATGTGTCATTGAGCCAACAACCTGGGTTCGCCATAACCATTGTAGTGTTCTGTTCCACGTGTGACCAACATGCTCCTGTCCGGGAATTAACACCAATCTAACTCTTTTGATGGGTAAGGAGACTAATTGTGCTATTCTCAGGACGTCACACATATGTCCCCTGGGTGTGCTGTGGTCGGACACAAATGTCATGTCTGTTACCCTCCAGTTCCCCTGATTGGTTCTAGGGTAGAGGAGAGAGAGAGAGGAGAGGGGAGAAGGAAGGAGAGGAGAGGAGAGGAGAGGAGAGGAGAGGAGAGGAGAGGAGAGGAGAGGAGAGGAGAGGAGAGGAGAGGAGAGGAGAGAAACTGCTGAGGGGGAGAAAAGAGGAGAGAAGGGAGAGGAGAAGTGAGAGGAGAGGAGAGGAGAGAAAAACAGGGTTGAGAAGAGGAAGGGGGAAGGAGGTGAGGGAAGAGGAGAGGAAACATACAGGGCTCTTGACAAACAGGAAGTCAGAAAGACAGGCAGGCAGTCACCGCTGACAGTTGTGTGAAAGATAGCCGTCTTTGGCAGTGGAGGAGGAGGTGCCTGCCTGCCTGCACCAGTCAGCCCCCACATGCTCTGATTGAAGTGACAGGGACTCGTGGAGAGTGGCTCAACACGCGGCTCAGAATGAAATATTCAGCCAGAGTGTAAAAGCACTAAACGCTGTCAGAGTTATTAACACCTGCACCAACTGATTTAATCTCCATACAGACAGAAGAGAGAGATGGAGAGAGAGAGATGGAGAGAGAGAGAGAGATGGAGAAAGTGATGGAGAGAGCGACGGAGAGAGAGAATGAGAGAGACAGACAGAGGGGGGGAGGTATAGAGAGAGATGGAGAGACAGAGAGAGAGAGAGAGACGAGAGAGGAATGAAGGTAGGGAACTAATTTACACGTTTTTGATGTGATATAGGAGAAGTGAAGGAGGATCGAGCATCTGAGAAATGTGTCACACAGAGTGCCACAGGTGATAGAACAGAGAGAGTGTGATGGAAGGAGATGTGCTGTATGTCAAACATCCATGATGTTTTCTCACACGTTATGCCAATGTCACCCTCAAAAAGAAACACAAAGATACTGTATGAAGCCATTTCTTACCCTGCTCTTGAATTTGTTAAAGAGAGTGTAAGCCTTCGATAAATTATTTGAAAATAATTATTCGGACACCCACCTAGGCATTATTTGCATGTTTTGAATACAAAATACAGTCAAAATTTAAAAAAGTTTTCAGGACATCCTAAGGGTTCTTACTTACATACTTTCAATATCATAGGGTGATGATGCAGACAATAGCTTTGTGAAACTGTAAGGCTAGAGTTACACCAAGCAACTTTCATGCAACATTGGTTGTTTGCAACTGAGTTGATATTGATTTCAACTTTGTGCAACTAGTTGCAAGTAGTAGCCGATCAAAATGAATGCTTTTGTCATGATCCATTCGAAAGTTCTGAACTCTGGCCCAGTTGTCATGTCAACACAGCTGTCAGTGCTGCAGGAGCAGTGATCAAGCTGGACAGTAGAGACATTTGCCAAACGGGAGATGTATACAGTAATTAAATATTGGCATCAGGGCTAGTAAAGGTTTATATACATGGTTTGGCAGTCAATACATACATTTTTTAAGTGAACCCAGATCTCTTTCTTACCAGTTTCAACTGAAATTGTTCAACATGAACTCCACTAATGTTTTCTCGCTAGATAGCTTAGCTCGTTGCTAGCTTGATTAGCTCATTGCTAGTTTGGTTAGAACAGTGCTGGCAATTTAATTTGGGCTAGCTAGCTGAATTGTACAGCCAGCATTTTATCGTCTAAATCGATCCTCATACAATAACCAAATGCATGGATAAATAAATAATTTGTGAAATCACGATTTAATGCAGCAGATGGCATTAGGTGAGTTTAGAATTCTCAACTCATATGGATTGATATGACTAAAGCAGCTTCAGTTTGATTGGCTGTTGCATGAAATTTCAGTTGCTTGTTGAGTTGTTTTGTGTATCAGCAAAGTTGCTTGAAATGATGTCACCTTGCAACTGCAACTAAAATTGTATGAAAGTTGTATCGTGTGATCCCAGCGTAAGGGTTTCTGAGGTGATACCGACAGAAAGGGAGTGAATTCCTTATAGCCTCATGGCAGACATCAGACAGAAGCCTTTGTAGTCTGGCCCCTGGCTCTTAGCTCAAACACTCTCTGACTCTGTGTTTCTCAATCTTGGGGGACCCCTATGTGGTGCACATTTGTTCTAGCCCAGCACTAACACGGCTGATTTAATTACTGTAAGCAACCTAGGTCACCAAGCCATCGACTAGTCTAATCCGGTGTGTTAATTATGTGATAGAATAAAAATGAGCACAGTACAGTTTCAAATTCACCCTTTTATATTTCATCAGAATGTGACCACACTATATCCTATTGAAAAGAAGCTTCGCTCCCCTCCTCCATGGTCAGTGTTAACGTTACAGCTGATAAAACTCAGCAGCCAGTTTGCTGGTGACACGCTGCTGATGAATCATTCATGGGCATCAGTTGGGAAAGCAAAATCTGATTGATTCAAATTCCTGAAATATTTAAAGTCCTGTTGGAGCTTTTACTGTTGGCAGCGTCATGAGCGAGCGCGACGGGGCTAAAAGCAGCTAATTGGCGCTCCATTCTCATGCCCCAAATTCAACTTTGTCAGCGGTGACACAGTGGACACTCATGCCTTGCTCTGTCCCCAATGCTGCTACCAATATTCTTCAGCAACTTTCTGATAACTGTGGCATCTAGGGTTAGAGAAGGAATTTATAGTGAGTGGTAGTTTTAGGTTTCAACTTAACCTAGGTAATAATAAAACACATATAAAAACAGCTTGATCGTGGTGGTCTCCGGCTCATACTGTTGGTTGGTTGTTGTGTCCCCTCAGCAGGCATGATCCTCTACTAATCCCTGTGAACGAGCAGATCGAGAACATGGACATGAACATGAAGCAGTATGACTCCACAGGAATGTTCCACTGGTGTCCGTCTAAAGAGATCGAGAAGGTCATCCTGGTGAGTGGTCATCTACGTCTCCCTGTAGGGTTGTCATGACACCAGTAATGCCACACTCAGAAGTAGCATGTCAAGCAAACAAAATATGAATATATATAATAATATGTTGTCCCACAGAGTTAAATTTGTTTATTTTCCAAGCTACAGCACAGAACATGTGACATAAAGCCGATGTTTTCGTTTATGCCACGGAAAATCAAGTATTGTAGTATTTTGATACTGGTACCATGACAACCCTCCTGTAGAGTTAATGGGTAGGTACTGCAGGGATACAGTACCTATCCATCAACAGATATGGTAGGTGTTGTTCTACAGTACGTGTGACTCCGAAGGGGATTTTCAGTTTGATGATATACACACACATACACACACACACGGATTTTGTATTGTAGATATGTAATGGTAGAGTAGTGGCCTGAGGGCACACACTTAATATGTTGTGAAGTGTTGTAATGTCATATTTTTTATTGTATATAACTGCCTTAACGTTGCTGGACCCCAGGAAGAGTAGCTGTTGCCATGGCAACAGCTAATGGGGATCCTTAATAAACACAAAAGATACTAGACTTTTCCCAATCATGTACATGTTATTAGCTGTGTAGGATGAAAAATATTATTATGAAGTTGGCCATTAGTATTTGCACCGATTGGGCCGATAATGAAGTATTGTTGAGGTACGGTAGACTCTAAAGAAACAGTTTCCCTCACATAGCAGTAACAACCACATACTAATAATGTATATCCACATTTCTCTCAATGCCTCTGTTGTTCCAAGGTGAGTCGACTGTTTTCTATGTACTGGGTCATAGTATAAAACCACCACAAGCATGGCTTTGAAAAGCAGTTTTATACAACATACTCCTTGACCATTTAGTGTATTAACTGCATTGAGCTTTGCCAGGTTCACCTTGAGCCTAACACCTCAAAGGCTGGGACTGCAGGGTTTTTCATCAGCACTCTGCCTCTCTCCGTTTTCTGACAGTGCTATGTGTTTGTTCTTTCTTTCTTTCTTTCTTTCTTTCTTTCTTTCTTTCTTTCTTTCTTTCTTTCTTTCTTGTTCTTTCTCTCTTTCTTTCTCTATTTCTCTTTCTTTCTTTCTCTTTCTTTCTTTCTTTCTTTCTCTCTGTCTTTCTCTCTCTCTCTCTCTCTCTCTCTCTCTCTCTCTCTCTCTCTCTCTCTCTCTCTCTCTCTCTTTCTCTCTCTCTCCAAGTTTCTCACCTCTCTCCCCTCTCTCTTCCCTCTCTCTCCATGCTCAGACCCGGAGTGAGGCATCCATGACGGTGTTGAGCGGCCATGTAGTGGTCTGTATATTTGGAGATGTCACGTCCGCTCTAGTGGGGCTGCGAAACTTGGTGATGCCTTTGAGAGCCAGCAACTTCCATTATCACGAGCTGAAACCCATAGTGTTTGTGGGCTCGCTGGAGTACCTGAGAAGAGAGTGGGAAACCCTACACAACTTCCCCAAGGTCTCCATACTACCTGTGAGTACAACACTGTAATACCTACTGTTACAAGCCAAAGTTATACAACCGACAACATCATATTTGACTAAGTTGACTAATGAGATCTCCTCCCTTTATTGCCTCACACTGTCCGAACTAAAACAATCTAAGCAATACTACCAGCTTTAGTTAGTGATATAGTGGATTTATTTGTGATTAGTTGTGGCTGTTCCTGTCAATTCCACAACTGGTTCCTGAATTCACTCTTCCATCAATCCACAGCAGTGACAAATGCTGCCTATTCATATGAAGTTAAAATGTGCTTCCCTGGCCATCTCAGATGTGAAACTCTGACATGGCTGCCTGTTTTAGAGCTTGTTAACGCTGGTTTGACTAAGTAGCAGAGAGCCCTAAGAAACCAGGGCTATTAGCCTTCAGCGTCCACTACCCTCTAGATTAGTCCACGTCTCTGATTCCCCAGTGCCCAGTTAAATCAGCTGAATGTCATCGCTGCAAAACTGCAATACTTGTTATCTAATCTCCCAAAGCTCCCCTCACTTAGTCTGTGATTTGTTTCCTCTTTCTTTCCTCTTCTCTCTTCTCTCTCTCTCTCTCTCTCTCTCCGTCTGTTTTCTTCACCGTGCCTGAAGGGTACGCCATTAAGTCGTGCAGATTTAAGGGCTGTCAACATCAACCTCTGCGACATGTGCGTGATACTGTCGGCCAATCAGAACAATATCGACGACGCCTCGCTGCAGGATAAGGAATGCATTCTGGCGTCGCTCAACATAAAGTCTATGCAGTTTGACGACAGCATTGGGCTCTTGCAGGCAAACTCCCAAGGTAAGGACTGATTGGCTGATTGGTTGTAGTGATTTTTTTCATCATGGTAAACATGGGAAGTTGTGTTCAACCTCCCAAATAATATATTTTAATGATGTTACTCCACATCGTTGTTGTTAGTGTGTCTGTCCCTGATCTGGTGTCTGTTTATACTATACCCCTGACAGACTGATTGGAACAGATTGTTGATGCATTCAGATAAACAGATAAGCCTCATGTCCCACCCAGTCTCATCATATTTAACCAGCCAATCACCAGCCTTCTTCAGCAGTTCATCATGACATTCCATCCTGGATCTCCTCCATTCATCTACTAATCAGTCCCTCCAGGATCCCGCTCTGTTTTTTTGTCATATTTGCGGGCAGTGATGTTGTCCAGTTTGTCACGAAAATGCGCTGACGGGGGAAAAGGTTTGTTGAAGCGTGGCTTGACTGAACCATTTTAGGTGTTAAAAGTGATTTTGTAAAAATAAATTGCGACCGTTTAAACCTGGAGGGACTGAATCTTACACATAGATAGACCAACCAACATCTAAGAAAACATGCCAAGCACTTCCCCATGGTTTAGGAGAAGGTCAATGCAGTTATTTCTCCTGGTTTGAGTGAGTGATGTGCTGGGTCAGCTCCACAATAAGTATAGTAATAATAATAAATTGGGTTTGTATTGCGCTTCTCATCTACGGAGACAGATCTCGGACGCTTCACAGGTAAAAGACTATGTTAAAAGAAGATATAAAATAAAAGGGTAATTTAAAACAAGGGTGGGCCGCCGATAAAAGACGGCCTGCCGATAAAAAAGGGTTTTAAGGCCTGTTTTAAAAACCTTGATGGAAGGGGCCGTTCTAAGATATTCCGGGAGGGAGTTCCATAGGCGTGGGGAAAAAGAGCAGAAGGCTCGGTCTCCTATCGTCCGGAGACGTGTAGGGGGGATGTGGAGCAGTGAAGAATGGCCAGAGCAGATGGAGCGTGAGGGTCTGTGGGTGATGATAAGGTCACTGAGATAACTGGGGCTTTGGCCATTTAAGGCTTTGTAGGTCAGGAGAAGGACTTTGAAGTGGATCCTATAGTGAACTGGGAGCCAGTGGAGCTAGGCGAGTATAGGGGTTATGTGGGCTGAATGAGTTGTAAACGGTTGATGGATTTGGCTAGAAGACCGGAGAGAAGGTCATTGCCATAACCAATTCGGGAAAAGATTAGTGCATGGACCAGTAGACTGGATCTGAGGTCCCTGTTCCCCATGGGAGCAGTATTCACAGACTTTATATCCTCTGTCATACTGGATCTGAGGTCCCTGTTCCCAATGGGAGCAGTATTGACAGACTTTATATCCTCTGTCATACTGGATCTGAGGTCCCTGTTCCCCATGGGAGCAGTATTCACAGACTTTATATCCTCTGTCATACTGGATCTGAGGTCCCTGTTCCCCATGGGAGCAGTATTCACAGACTTTATATCCTCTGTCATACTGGTTGATGGATGAAGCCTATTGTTATCAATGATTACATCTTACATCATCTTTACCCATTCAACTGATAAATATATAGGTTCAAGATCCCACCTTTACACACACACACATATACGACTAATAAAACGTAGTCCTTCCTCCCAGAGAATCTGTTCAGATGTGGGGTGTGAAATGTAAAGCAAGAAGGTGCACATTAATAAGTAAGGAGATGTATCACTGGGGAGACGTTCACATGACAGCGGTCTACAGTACGATGTAGTCTGTAGACTGCAGAGCTAAGTTGTGCCTGGGACCTGAGAGGGTTGGAGGTGGGGGGTCCGTAGCACACACACACACACACACACACACACACACACACACACACACACACACACACACACACACACACACACACACACACACACACACACACACACACACACACACACACACACACACACACACTCTTGTATTTGCTTCTCTATGGTATAGGAGCTGTAAAACAACATTCCCCTCTTGTTAGTAAGTTCTAGAAGTCTAGAAGATTTTTTACCAAATGCAGTTAAACCATTATAATGAATCCACTCATACTATCTGACTAATAGTCAGTGATCTATGTAGAACTCTCCCCTTTTCTCCATTTACCTTTGTCGCTTGCAGCCCAACTCTCTGTTTGAAAACGTACCTGTATCTGTTGTCAGAGTACTTTCACAGTTGGATACTGGATACTGTATACTGGACTACTGGTTTACTCTGATAGTGTACGAATAATGCTTTTTAGAGGCACTATCCAAAACCCAGTTGTCACTCTGAAGATATAAATGTCATATTTTATAGATTCAAACAAAATGAAGCATACTCTGAGTGAGCTTCCCTACAGATTGTAAAACCTAGTCTATTCCCATTTTCAGTAGTTGGCGTAACAAGGGTGTGGATTTTTCCAGTTCAGCCTCTAGTTTGTGATGAATGCAGAACTGGTGTGTCCTCTGTAGTGAGGAGGGTGTCTTCTGTAGTGAGGAGGGTTTGTGACCTGAATATATTCCCATCATGCATTATGTTTTGTCGCTGCAGTACTGTAAAACTATGAGGTGGGGTTTTGCTTTAGTCAGCACTAAATGATGGATGTCACAACACAGGTCATGCATTATGCATCTAGCATTACTGATTTAAGGTGTTTACTTGTCACTTTGAGGAAATGCAAAAATGTGAAGTCATGGGAATTCATGCCCTTGCCACTCGCCCCTTTTGTATTTCATGGTCGGGAATCACACTGCTATTTTCCCGATAAAAGGTTTTCAGGATCCACTTCGCCAATTTTATGGTAACAACATGAAGCACATATAACATTTATGGAAGGCAGGCAAGTTGATGGAAGGATGTGAATGCTAAATATGTCTCTCAGCTGAACCCTAAAAGCACAATATCTATATTGACATTTTTAGGAAGCGCCTGCTTCATTTTACCATCAGCCCCCCCCGTCCCCTCCCCCCCCTCTTTGCATCTTTTCATTCTCAGTAAGCCCAGCAGCTTTTACTGAATAGTGTAGTGTTACTAACTTATAGTGACATTTGACAGACACTAACTGTGCATTACATGGTAAGATCAACTTATAGTGTTCTCATTTTAATGTTTTATTGTTGTTTTTGATTATAGTTTACAGTTTTTCTCTTCTCAAAATGACATATAACCTTTTCAATCACCGAACCTGAGGTATATGATTTGTGAAATGGTATTAATGTGTGATCGGTGTGGTATTAATGTATGATCAGTGTGATATTGTGAGATCAGTGTGATATTGTTAGATCAGTATTAATATGTGATCGGTGTGGTATTAATGTGTGATCGGTGTGGTATTAATGTGTGATCGGTGTGGTATTAATGTGTGATCGGTGTGGTATTAATGTGTGATCGGTGTGGTATTAATGTGTGATCGGTGTGGTATTAATGTGTGATCGGTGTGGTATTAATGTGTGATCGGTGTGGTATTAATGTGAGATCGGTGTGGTATTAATGTGAGATCAGTGTGTTATTGTGAGATCAGTGTGATATTAATGAGTGATCGGTGTGGTATTAATGTGTGATCGGTGTGGTATTAATGTGTGATCGGTGTGGTATTAATGTGAGATCGGTGTGGTATTAATGTGAGATCAGTGTGATATTGTGAGATCAGTGTGATATTAATGAGTGATCTGTGTTTTAGCTCTCTGTGCTGTAATATTATATCTTGTCTGTCTGTATTGTTGTGTCTGTGTGCTGTAGGTTTCCATAATATACAGTGCATTCGGAAAGTATTCAGACCCATTGACCTTTTCCACATTTTGTTACGTTACAGCCTTATTCTAAAATTTATATTATTTTTAATAATCTACACACAATACTGCATAATGACAAAGCAAAAACAGGTTTTAGAAATGTTTACAAATGTAAAAATAAAAAACACAAATTACTTATACATAAGTATTCAGACCCTTTGCTTTGAGACTCGAAATTTAGCTCAGGTGCATTCTGTTTCCACTGATCATCCTTGAGATGTTTCTACAACGTGATTGGAGTCCACCTGTGGTAAATTCAATTGACTGGACATGATTTGGAAAGGCACACACCAGTCTGTATAAGGTCCCACAGTTGACAGTGCATGTCAGAGCAAAAACCAAGCCATCGGGGGAGAAGGGGCTCCCAAGTGGCGCAGTGGTCTAAGACACTGCATCTCAGTCCTAGAGGCGTCACTGCAGACAACCTGGTTTGAATCCAGACTTTATCACAACCGGCCGTGATTGGGAGTCCCATAGGGCAGTGCAAAATTGGCCCAGGGTAGGCCGTCATTGTAAATAAGAATTTAAATAAATATATATAAAAAGGGCCTTGGTCAGGGAGGTGAGCAAGAACCCGATGCTCACTCTGACAGAGCTCCAGAGTTCCACTGTGGAGATGGGAGAACCTTCCAGAAGGACAACCATCTCTGCAACACTCCACCAATCAGGCCTCTATGGTAGAGTGGCCAGACGGAAGCCACTCCTCAGTAAAAGGCACATGACAACCCACTTGGAGTTTTCCACAAGGCACCTAACGTACTCTCAAACCATGAGAAACAAGATTCTCTGGTCTGGTGAAACCAAGATTGAACTATTTTGACTGAATGTCAAGCGTCACATCTAGAGAGAACCTGGTACCATCCCTACGGTGAAGCATGGTGGTGGCAGCATCATGCTGTAGGGATGTTATTCAGCGGCAGGGAATGGGAGAGTAGTCAGGATCGTTGGGAAAGATGAACAGAGTAAAGTACAGAGATCCTTGATGAAAACCTGCTCCAGGACAACAACCCTAAGCACACAGCCAAGACAACGCAAGAATGGCTTCGGGACAAGTCTCTGTAAGTCCTTGAGTGGCCCAGCCAGAACCCGGACTTGAACCTAATCGAACAGCTCTGGAGAGACCTGAAAATAGCTGTGCAGCGACGCTCCCCATCCAACCTGACAGAGCTTGAGAGGATCTGCAGATAAGATTGGGAGAAACTCCCCAAATACAGGTGTGCCAAGCTTATAGTGCCATACCCAAGAAGACACAGGCTGTAATCGCTGCCAAAGGTGCTTCAACAAAGTACTGAGTAAAGGTTCTGAATACTTATGTAAATGTGATATTTCAATTTTGTATTTTTAATACATTTGCAATTTTTTTTCGAAAAAACTGTTTTTGATTTGTGATTATGGGGTATTGTGTGTAGATTGATGAGGGGAAAAAACAATTGAATACATTTTAGAATAAGGTTGTAACGTAACAAAATTTGGATAAAGTCAAGAGGTCTGAATACTTTCCGAATGCACTGTATTTAATGGTTTTGTGTGTATCTCTTTCTGTGTGATTTCAGGACATCTTGCTTTGCATGTATCTCTGTGTTTGAACGTTTCAATGGTTTTTGCATGTATCTCTGTTTCTGTACGTTTCAATTATTTTGCATGTATCTCAGTTTCTGTACGTTTCAATGGTTTTGTCTGCCTTTATTTTTGTGTTCTGTGTAGGTTTCACTCCTCCTGGAATGGACCGGTCGTCTCCAGACAGCAGTCCAGTACATGGTTTAGCACGCCAGGCCTCTGTCACCACCGGCGCCAACATCCCCATCATCACTGAACTAGGTGAGAAACACACGCAACAACTGACAAACTGACCGTCAACTTACCATTCACTAATGATAGCAGGCAAAACAGGTCCATAGGATGTCATCATGATGTTTTTTCAACCACTTTCTGGTTGTTGTGATGCTATTTAAACCAGTTTTGCCTGTTGGGAAAATACTGTGACATTGTACACAGAGTTTGTCCAACTGACTAAGAGATTTAGAATCTTCAGGACCGCCATGTTGGCTCCAGCAGTTCGGTGGATATTATTTTGCATTCTGGTTAGAATGCAGGTTTGAATGTTGTTGTTGTGGATCGTTTGGTGCCAATGTGGAGGGTAGTTGGCCAAACTCTTAATTTTCTATGGCTGTGATGACTAATTCTAGCGATATGTTGATGATAACAATTAGCGACTTTGGCCTGAGATTTGTATGGATGTACATGCAAAACCTAGCATTTGTGGTCCCTCTCTTTGTGTAAGGTCTAGCCGTCTCTTTTTACGAAGTCAGAACACTTACTTTTTCTATGTACCATTAATCCATTAACTGCCTGATGGAGAGAGCGAGAGGGAGAGAGGGAGAGAGGGAGAGAGAGGGAGAGAGAGGGAGAGAGGGAGAGGGAGAGAGAGAGAGAGTGGGAGGAAGCTAAAAAAGTGCCACGGTAGCAAAATGGATCCATTTAATAATAACTATGGCGCTGGCTATATTCTCTAGTATTCCCTGTGGTCCACGGGACTCATGAAAGTTTCACATCTCTGAGGGCTTCTAAATGACCAGAGACCAGGGTCGCTAGAGCCACTCTATCCCCCCTGACTAAAGCACTAGAGACCCGCCTCTCTATCTCTCCCCTCTGACCCAATTAGACAGGGAGAGACATCGGGACAGTTAGCTGCATCAACGTTGTTTTGTCTCTGTCTCTCTTTATGTTCTTGACTACTACATATGTAATCAACAAAACGAGTGTAGCTGTTTGTTTTTGTCTTGCTGTATTTTGTTGGATTTCAACTAATTAAACTACTCTAAATCAGTATGCTTGATGTAATATCATTTAAGCTATGTTTGATTTAGAATTATTTCCCCTGCAGATTTTGTCAGGCCCTGGCTATTATGTAGATAGTACTAGCATCACTAACATTGTCCTCCTCCTCCCTGGGAGTAGAGAGGGAGTAAAGCAGGGAACATGAGTCTCTGTGGAACTATAATCTGTAATTGTAGTGTCAATGTTGTCAGTTTACTTTACATCACCATAGTCGAGATGAAAGTCAAATGTCACGTCAAGTCGTATATCCCTACCACCTTTGTGTCTTTAACACCGTACACATTGGCAGTTAATGTTTTATTGGTATGGTTCAGTCCCATCTGTCTCTCTGTACTTGAATCTCTTCTGCTGTAGTTGCATGTCATGGACAACCATGGCTACCTTCACATACGGTACAGTAGCTTCATTCTGTCTAATCCTGATGAGTGGTCTCAGACTGCTTTTCTTTTCCACTTCTCTTTGAAGCTGTTCCAATAACGACCATATCTCTCCCCCTCTGCTCTCCACACTGTCTTACCGCCCTTAGCTAAACCTGGCAAAATACTGCCTTTGGTTTCATTCAGTCAGGAAAAAAAACTGGGAATCAACATACAAATGATAACTGAGCTGGGTAAGCCAGGCTTTTGTCCTCTGCTCACTGCCGTCCGATATTTAGATCTGTCTGTCTGCCTGTCTGCCTGCCTGCCTGCCTGTCTGCCTGTCTGCCTGTCTGTCTGTCTGTTCTGTCTGTCTGTTCTGTCTGTTCTGTCTGTTCTGTCTGTTCTGTCTGTCTGTCTGTCTGTCTGTCTGTCTGTCTGTCTGTCTGTCTGTCTGTCACACTCTCTCACGCTCTTTCTTTCTCTCTCTAACTCTTTCCCATTCTCTCTACCTCTCTCTCTCCTTTCTTCATCTGCTTGTCTTGATCAGGCTGCAGCCGAGGCCCTCGCTTCACTTTGAACACATTTAGATTTTTTTTTGGTCTCTGTTTCTGGTTGAACATTTACTGTCTTGTTTTGGCCTTTTTTAATTAAATTTTTTTCCGTGGTGTTACATTTTTTTTCATTGCATTTTGTTTCTCAAAGCATCGCTCTTGCACTTTGATCATTGGGCGGTCTGTCCTTGTGGCTATTTTCATATCACACCCACCACTCCCGACCCCCAGCCTCTACACCCTTCCCTCTACACCCCGGTTCAGTCTCCTTGGCCTGGGCCTGTTTGCATCATCAGCACGCTCGTCTGGTTGACTGACATGTCTGTTCCTCCGCAGCACAGAGGAAGCCTGGGAAGAAATCTAAAACTACAGCTCAAACCTTCTCTTTAAGCTGTTTAGATGTTGTTGTTTTTTTTTGAAGGGGTCAAAGAAAGGCTTGTGTTGTGTGAAGTACTTTTCAAATACAGTTGGATCTCAAAAAGCCTGTTCTACTAGGGAAAGTCATCTTTACAAATGGTTTTAAAGAAGTTTGTTTTTAGATTGTTTCATCTTGATCTTTTCCTCAGGTTAGCAGTATCCTATACAAATAATATATATTTTTCAACCCTAACCCTTTATGATTTTAACTTCTTTCATCCTTAACAACATAATGTAGTATTACTTCGATCTTTAAAAGCAAGCTGTGGCTATGTGCATTTACCCCACAGCTCTATATACAGTATATATTATTTATTGTTGTTCTAAACAATAATTTGACTTTAAGGAAATGGTAAATACCTTAATATCTCAATAGGTAACGATGTGACCACATATGTTCTTATCTGAGATATCAATGAAGCTCCAGAATGCATGTTACATTACGTGCATGTTTTTCTCACCTCAACATGCACAATACCAGTTTCACACACCTAGGTAAAATCCATGTCTTGAATGTGTTTAAAAACTTAAGAAATGGTTTGTTGATGATGGAATGTACTGTGCATCTACCATGAATGCCAAATCCATAACGCTTTGGTTCAGACACCCCTAGACCTAAAGACATGAGACATTTGAGAATAAATGCTATTGAGTCTTTGAAGGACCCGATAAAGTGAATGATTCTGTTTGGGTCAGGGCCTAAGACCTGGTGTTGTAAGTCAAGTAAAAAGTAATATTGGTTCATATTCACTCAAAAACACTCCAACCTCACTGCATCACAGTGCAACCTGCGTTGATACAGATGCCGGTTCAACTCCTGTCTGTGTCGCAGCCAGCCGCGACCGGGAGACCCATGAGGCGGCAAATTGGCCCAGCATCGTCCGGGTTAGGAGAGGGTTTGGCCGGCTGGGATGTCCTTGTCCCATCGCACTCTAGCGACTCCTGTGGCGTGCCGGGCGCGTGCACACTGAAACGGTCACCAGGTGTACTGTGTTTCCTCCGACACATTGGTGCGGTTGGCTTCCGGGTTAAGCGTGCATTGTGTCAAGAAGCAGTGCGGCTTGGCAGGGTTGTGTTTCAGAGGACGCACGGCTCTCGACCTTCGCCTCTCCCGAGTCCGTACGGGAGTTGCAGCGATGGGACAAGACTGTAACTACCAATTGGATATGACGAGATTGGGGAGAAAAAAATAAATAAATAAAACACTCCAACCTTCCAATTTCTCCAACAAAAATAGTTTGGGAACCCCTGCCCTAGCCAAGTCACCCAGCGATTCTCTACTTCTCTGGTCCTCAGGTGTGTTGGTGTGTATTTTGGCGTGCTGTGCCCTCCTTGGCTCTCTCTCTCTCTCTCTGACTGTGTTTTGGGTCTCCCCTGTCTCAGTGAACGACTCCAACGTTCAGTTCCTGGACCAAGATGATGACGATGACCCGGACACAGAGCTGTACCTGACACAGCCCTTCGCCTGTGGGACTGCCTTCGCTGTCAGCGTGCTGGACTCTCTCATGAGTGCAGTGAGTAGACATTACTAAGTATACGCTACTCAATTTACGCAGCTCTTA
>CM042389.1:9269301-9339301 GCA_023634145.1 Thymallus thymallus
ACTGACTAATCAGTATTGTTCTGTTTTCTACCAACTCCTGTCCCGTCCTGTCCCGTCCCGTCCTGTCCTGTCTACAGGTATGTGATCACCAACCCTCCGTATGAGTTTGAGCTGGTCCCCACAGACCTGATCTTCTGCCTGATGCAGTTTGACCACAACGCGGGCCAGTGTCGGACCAGCCTCTCCCACAGCTCCCACTCCTCCCATTCCTCCAGCAAAAAGAGCTCGTCCGTCCACTCCGTCCCCACCACCAACCGGCAGAACCGCAGCAGTAAGGTCCGGGAGGCCGGCCACAAACAGAAGTAGGTGGAGGAGATGTGTGTGTCTGTGTGTGTGTGTGTGTGTGTGTGTTGAGTACGTGTAGTATGTTTTCCCAATCTAAGTTTGCTGTGGGTGTTGTTTCTATGTAGAGTTGTGGCCAAAAGGAGTGTGTGTGGGTGTGTGTGTGTGTGTGTGTGTGTGTGTGTGTGTGTGTGTGTGTGTGTGTGTGTGTGTGTGTGTGTGTGTGTGTGTGTGTGTGTGTGTGTGTGTGTGTGTGTGTGTGTGTGTGTGTGTGTGTGTGTGTGTGTGTGTGTGTGTGTGTGTGTGTGTGTGAGAGACACTGTTTGGGTCAGTTATCCCCGTCTGTGTGTTTGTTGGGGTTTGTGTTTTGTTTCTGAGATGTTGTGCTCAATGTCAACGTCATGTTTGTGCAATGTTTGCTCCATAACCATCAGCATGTGGTCCTTGCTCTGACATCTCCGCCTGCCTCCATAGCTACTGTACCGTGATTTAATCAATGGAACTAAGGGGAAACTTTGATGTGCATTATTTTCACCGAAAAACTGTATTTTTTCCTCTGACCTCATTGAACCTATATTTAAGCATTCATTTAAGAACGCAAGATATCACTGAAACAAGATGAGGAACTTTGACATAGAAAGACCTGTGACATACCAGGCTGGTGATGGCAGGCATTTCTGCTAGATCTGTTTGTCTCGATAAGACACAGGACAGTGCATTCGGAAAGTATTCAGACCCCTTCACTTTTCCACATTGTGTTACGTTACAGCCTTATTCTAAAATAATGACAATGACTATTTTTGCTCATCTATAAAAATACAAAAGTGAAATATCACATTACGTAAGTATTCAGACCCTTTACTAAGTACTTTGTTTTTTTTATTTAACCTTTATTTAACTAGGCAAGTCAGTTAAGAACAAATTCTTATTTACAATGACGGCCTAGGAACAGTGGGTTTACTGCCTTGTTCAGGGGCAGAACAACGGATTTTTTACCTTGTCAGCTCAGGTATTTGATCCGGCAACCTTTCGGTTACGGGCCCAACACTCTAACCACTCCGCTAACTTCCGCACCTTTGGCAGCGATTACAGCCTTGAGTCTTCTTGGGTATGACGCTACAAGCTTGGCAGCTCCCCACTTCTCTCCATCTCTCCCCATCCCTCTCTCTCCTGTATTTGGGGAGTTTCTCCCATTCTTCTCTGCAGATCCTCTCAAGCTCTGTCAGGTTGGATGGGGAGCGTCGCTGCAAAGCTATTTTCAGGTCTCTCCAGAGCTGTTTGATCAGGTTCAAGTCCGGGCTCTCGCTGGGCCACTCAAAGACATTCAGAGACTTGTCCCGAAGCCACTCCTGCGTTGTCTTGGCTGTGTGCTTAGGGTCATTGTCCTGTTGGAAGGTGAACCTTTGCCCCAGTCTGAGGTCCTGAGTGCTCTGGAGCAGGTTTGCTCCGTTCATCTTTCCCTCGATCCTGACTAGTCTCCCAGTCCATGCTGCTGAAAAACATCCCCACAGCATGGTGCTGCCACCACCATGCTTCACCGTAGGGAGGGTATTGGCCAGGTGATGAGCATGACGCTTGGCATTCAGGCCAAAGAGTTCAATCTTGGTTTCATCAGACCAGAGAATCATGTTTTTAATGGTCTGAGAGACCCTTTGACAAACTCCAAGCGGGCTCTCATGTGCCTTTTACTGAGGAGTGGCTTCCATCTGGCCACTCTAGGAAGTTGTTCCAAACTTCTTCTATTTAAGAATGATGGAGGCTACTGTGTTCTTGGACCTTCAATGCTGCAGAAATGTTTTGGTACCCTTCCCCAGATCCTGTCTTGGAGCTCTACGGACAATTCCTTTGACCTTATGGATTGGTTTTTGCTCTGACATGCACTGTCAACTGTGGGACCTTATATAGACATGTGTGTCTTTCCAAATGATGTCCAATCAATTGAATTTACCACAGGTGGACTCCAATGAAGTTATAGAAACATCTCAAGGATGATCAATGGAAACAGGATGCATCTGTTTTTTTATTTTTAATACATTTGCAAAAAAATATTTTCTCTTTGTCATTATGGGGTATTATGTGTAGATTGATAAGGATTTTATTTTAGCAATTTTAGAATAAGGCTGCAACGTAACAAAATGTGGAAAAAGTGAAGGGGTCTGAATGCTTTCCAAATGCACTGTATGTGTTTACTTTGACTCATATTGTTATAGCCTGCTTATTTGTAGTATTCGCACCAACAGCATGCCATGGTTATGGATTGAATGTAACACGATATAGACTAAACATTTTACCCAACATGACCACATTTTGACCAGAGAAGCTGACATTCCAGATGATTGTCCATGAATGATAAACGTCATTAAACCATGTCAGTGTTGACATCTGTCTGGTTATTGTGTCTGTTCTGTGACATGGCATGTCCATGGTCCTAGTTCTCGATCTCAAATGCTTATTTTTAGTTCAATTTTGATGTGTTTTGCATAATATGGAATAAGATAATATATAATTTAAGTTATATTAAATGATAAGGAAGTAATTATTGTCTACCTAGAGAAGTTGATTATGATGGTAAGAAAATACATAATTCTACCAACTACACTCCCTAAACAGTGATAGATCATTTATGAATGTCCATTCTTAAGATTATAGACAACAAATCAGTTGCAAAATGTCCCCAAGCATTTGCCTTCAATGCTTCTCAAACATGGTGTCATAGGGAGGCGAAGTGTAGGTGTTCAGTATCTAGAAACAAACAGGGCTAAGGGAACATCTTACAAGTAGGGAAGTAAACTGAAATAACATTTCACATTTTGGCAATGAGGCCTTGATTACATTAGAAAAGTATTAGAAAATAGTCTAAAAGATGTCAGTGTTTACATATAGAGTACAGCAAGATATCCAGTCATGTCAGTGATTGTGTTTTAGACGTGTTATTTGCCTTGTATAGAGTGTAATACCTCACTTACTTAGATGACCTACTTCTCTTTCTGAAGTGCAACAAGGATGAATAGAATGACCCAAGGTATGCAAGTTAACGATTCTGCATGTCCTACTATTACAATAGCAACCTTTACTTGGGGTTCTAATCAGTCTTTGTGGAGATTGTTATGAGAAGGGGAGGTTTTACAGTGTTTTGTTATTTTCCTGTTAGGATAAGTCATCATGCCTCAGTTTATGTTTTGCTTTCGAACAAACGGAAAGCAAAATGGCTGCCGTTGCCTCTGCACTCTCCCTGTCATGCCCAGGACCATCTCTGATCTGCCTCTTCCTGTCATGCCCAGGACCATCTCTGCTCTGCCTCTTCCTTCCTTTCTGTTTTACATCCTCCACACATTCACCTACTTTTTCTTTGTTTTCTCCTGACAGAGCCTCTATTTTGTATAATTTACCTATTATTTATAATGTTTTTTAGTTTGCTTTATTTCAACTTGAGACACATTGCATTGTGTGAGGTTTGTGTATTTGCACATTCTTTCCTATTGAATGTGATCCGATGACTGATGCAGATGTTGTCCAAGTGTTGGAAATATGTTGAAATCCAGATTCAGTACTCTATCAACTGGAGAGACAAGGTGTTGCTTATCACACACTATGTAACACATAACACAAACTGTAGACATTTGATTAACTAAAGATCATACCTCTGGTAGAGTAGGCTTGAAACCTCTTCAAATTGACACCTCTTCAGAAAAGTCCTTGCTATCCGGAGGCAAGACAAATGTAAAGTCTAAAATTGCAGAGGGATGTGAATCGGTATGTTTCAAACTCATAACCCTCTGGTGGTTTCAGGCGATGGACATCTTGCTTTACCTCAGGCATAGTTTCAGAACATCAAACACTTGTGCTGTAACACACTAGCCTGAGTACTATGTTGACTGACACATACACACACGCACACTCACATGCACACAGACACACATGCACACACTCACCAAAGTTGAAATTACTTAACCTGGAAGGAAATTAAGTCCCTGACCTTTAACCTATGATCCCTCATGGCGTTTTGGATTGGAATGTCAGACATGCTATGTAAACACTAACACTTTGTTTCTGCCCCATCCCTCCGCAGAAAGGAAATGGTTTACAGATGAACCAGAAAATGCCTCCCCACGGAACATTCAGATCAAGCACATGAGCACTCACATGGCCAACCAAGTCAACCAATACAAATCCACTAGCAGTCTGATACCACCAATCAGAGAAGTTGAAGATGAATGCTGAGAACCAGGCCCCCTTTATGACTCGTGAGAAGTCTGGACGTTCTCACGAAAGGAGATGACGAGAGATGGCGAACAGGGATGATGGTGATGATGATGATAATGATGATGATGATGATGATGATGATGATGATGATGATTAATTGGTCCCCACTCATTCTACACATTTGACATAAACACCACAACTGGAAGGGGCCTCCTATGTGTATACCTGTAATGTTACTTCCATGCTTTTCAATGGATAATGTTTTATTTATCAATATTCCATATAGATGTAGATAATCACAATCTGATAAGGATTGTACAGCACCCCCCCCCCCCCTTCCCCTTAGCACTTAGAAATTATTTGAAGAGTTGAAAGGAGAAGATTAAGTACTTCCTGTAATTATTTGCAATAGTTCACCACCTCTTCGTGTGACCAGACTCCATGGCTACTGTAGTTGCGGTTACTACTTGTTGTTGGAGGATGAGGGTCGCGGCAGTTCGCTCATCACGTCTCCCAAAGAGTTGACCATTCATACTATCTGTCTGTTTCGGTTCTATTTGCACTAAAACTGATCACGTTATTTTGCAACACGATGACGTGAAACCTTGACATCTCCCCAAAACAACACCATCACAGAAAGTGTCTTTTCAATTGTCGATTCGCAGAATGAGAGAAGAGCTGCTTGTAATTTGGAGAGATGTATAACTGTACTGTGTAAAGATCCATTACATCACTGCTTAGGGTATGCTACTGTATGTCATCACGCTGTCGAGTAATCCTCTGAATTAATGCATTCCAGTCCTGTAGAATGAGATCATACTGTAAATCAGTCTTGAGACTCAGAGTACTGTAAGAGACAGTTCTGGGATACGCTAGCTGACAGTATATAGCTACACTGTACCTACATCTGTTCTGGTGATATCTCAATGGATATGGATCATAATTATGTCTTTGGCCGTGTTTCAAGCTCCAATCATCGCCCTTTTATAACAACACAGAACTGATGATCAACTTAACCTGAAAACATGAAAGGGATGAAATGACAACCTTGTCCTATCCCTCATGTGCAAACATGAAAGGGGTGAATGGACAACCTTGTCTCGTCCCTTGTGAACACATGAATGGGTTGAAAGGACAGCCTTGTACACATCTTGCATATGGTATGTACATGCCATGTGTGTACTGTATGTAGCAACAATGTGTCCCCTCAGTAAAAACATTGGTGGTACATCTGAGTTAAATGCACTAATTAGTGTCGTCATCTCTCCAGCAGTGTGTCTGTGATGGTGGTTCAGCATGTGGGATCAAGGCTTCAAACGTCAAAGACATAGAGGAACTAGCTCTATCTGGGGGTTGCGGACACATTTCTATACTCACCATCATACTCATTCACATCACCGATAATACACCAGCTATGATTGAGCTGAATAAACATGAACAAACGTTAGAGGTGTGCCCTAAAACTTGAAGGGAAGCATTTAAGTCCAAAATTGGGATTTGAAAACGAAAGAATAACGCACATAATTTGAATGTTTTTTTGTCTGATGAGAAATCTGGAGAAGCAATGCCACATATTGCGTAAAATGGGCATCAGTGGGTCCTCCTTTGACCAGAGCCATCACTGCCTGGCACAGGGTTGGTAACAGAGGCAGCAAAGAGCTTGGATGTTCTCCGCTGCCAAACCTGATGTCATCATGACACCTCTAAACACTATGTAGGTAAACATTAAGGGAAAAGCTCAATCATAGTTTTGCCACTGAGAATACTTCCGGTGTTCTTCATGTCATCCTGGTCAAGGCGCAAGATGGTGCGTGTTAAAAATGGACAGTTTCTATTTGGTTTTTGATCCAAAGCAACCCAGACAGAGCTGCAGCCTTGGGGAGGAAAGGGTATGGTGTCACAGATGAACTAAAAACATAACCTGGATACTATACATACAAATATGATTATTTTATATTCATATGAGCATAATCATTTTGTACTTATTTTTACACATGACATAGTGAGAAACACTTTATGAAAGCAATCCATTATTATTATTATTATTATTATTATTATTAGGCCTATAATTACATATCAGATTATTTTATTTCCAAATTAATCGCTATATTTAACAATCATAGCAAAATGATTCATATAAATTCTGAAATGTTTATAACTACACATTACTGATTGAAGAAAAGTAGAAAAACCCTCTCTTATCCCTGATAAAGTATAGTGATTAAGGGCTCCATTCAATCCGTATTGCGTAATTTCAATATTATAGTGTCATTGAAATTTAAAGGCAATGTTCCCGCTTTAGCAGAGACTGCATTCACGATAAACGCTGCATATGTCCAGTGGTCAAAAAAGTACCCAATTGTCATACTTGAGTAAAAACAAAAAATACCTTGATAGAATATGACTAAAGTAAAAGTGAAAGTCACCCAGTAAAATACTACTTGAGTAAAAGCCTAAAAGTATTTGGTTTTAAATATAAAAGTATATTAAGCAAACCAGATGGCATTTTATTTTTTAATTTTTTTTTATGGATAGCCAGGGGCACACTCCAACACTCAGACATCATTTACAAATGAAGGATGTGTTTAGTGAGTCCACCAGATCAGAGGCAGTAGGGATGACCAGGGATGTTACCTTGATAAGTGTGTGAAATGTTGTCAAAAATATAAATAGTCAAGTACAGATACCCCCCCCCCCCCCCCCCCCAAAAAAAAAAGTACTTTACACCACTGCATATGTCGGCTCAATCAGAACTTACCTTTACATTTCTATCGCACAATCTGTAACGCTTCAGAGCCCTAATTCAATAGTGTATAGGAGAAACGTAAATGGGCTTAGTTGAAGGATCTCTGTAGCTGTATTGATAAACCTTATCGTACTGCTCATTTTCATCTGCAAGCAAGTACAAATATTGATGTCTGAGACAAACATAAATGTGACGTAAACAATCGCAAACAAACTTGAGTTTCAATGGGTGTAAGTAATACCCAGACAGAGAGGTGCATGAAGCCGGATCTGAGGCATTCAGTCTTTCGTTCTGTTCCGAGAGTAAAACTGGGTGACCTCTACTATCAATGATTGACCTATATTAGGTCTCTTAGTAAGGAGAGATACACTGAAGTATTGTTTTGTGGGTGTATAATGTCATTCTTCATGGACATGTGTTTCTAACTATGTGACAGAGAAAGATTGTTAGAACATCATCAGGTTGTTTGCAATGAACAGATAGCCATGATATTATAGACTAAGATAATGTATTTCTAAAGACCTGTCATTCTCAAGAAAAAAAAATACATATATTTGTGTCTAAATATGTTGTGTATATTCAGTATATTATATAGACCACATTACTTTCTGAAGCAAAGTGTCCTGAGCTTTCTGTCTGTCTATTGGGTGTGGTGCGACTCCACTGCGGCCTCATAAACATTTTGTCCTGACGTGAACTTCTGAAGCTTCTGTGCTTACATTGTTGTCACACTTTGTAGCAAGTATAATTATTTTCAGAATATATGTTAGTAAAAATGTATATATAATTGGGTTGTTAATAACATACTTGCTAGCCTGAAAACAAGGAATTCATATTTGACACTGACAATGGCTTGATTCATTATACATATTATTGACAAAGGACAAAATTATTGTTATGTCCAAAATAGAAAAAATAAATCAACTTGACTAGGTTTAACAGGACCTGGATATATGAACCATCATAGAGGTGCAGACATAAGGTGGCACCAGTTCAGTAAGGCTTATCACAATAAAGAGAGAACATACTTAATTTGTTTTCTTGTTAAAATAGTTTATTTATCAGGGTTTACATTCCATTTTATCAGCTCTTGTCATTTATATTACCATAGTAATATCCATGGATTGTTTGAAACAAATGTTTATTATTTGTTTACAGTTTTATTTTTTATTCAGAAGTACTTTATTCTTTACTCAGAAGTCAAATGTTACAAATCATAAACCAAACAGTTGCATACACACAGAATAGTCCACCAGTGTATTTCATTGTATCTGAATATTTTTTTATTTTCAATACTTGTACCCACAATTTGTGTGACTGGTTTGCCTGTTCTCACATTCGTAGGTTTTAAGCTTTATCTCTTTCTGGCACAAATACTCCACAAATCTACGGTACGGTACTGCTGTATACCATATCATACGTTTTGTACACATCTTTGCAATGTAACCTTCTAAAGGTTTAGTGTATTGAAGTGCCATGGAAAGTGTTGTTGGACAAGCATCTGTCAGTCATTCACTGACTCACTAATTCAGAATGAGTAGGGATTGAGATAGTTCCTCTCAGAAAGGGAAGTAAATGTATGTGATTTATACTGGCATGGAGAACATCCAAGCCATCAATGCCTCTATGCCAGTAGAGTGCCAGGCAGTGCTGTAGGTATAAAGGAGGACCCGTTCGAAGACCCACTATAGCGAAAAGTGGCATTGAAAAGGAAGGAACATGGGGCAGGGACACGGCGCTCATCAACCCTCAACGTATCATACATCTGTGTTGGTCTTACTGTCAGTAGCTTAAGGTACCTATGTTGTTGTTAGGAGACTGCAGGGAGATACAGTATGTTAAAACATGTCTGTTGTGTGGTAGAAGGGCTGAATGACGGAAGGATGCACAGGCCAGGATGTTTCATGTGCTCTGGACTGTTTTAGTCCACTTAAGAGAGTTAGGACTATGAAACTTCACACATTACTGTTACAGTATGTTACATATTTTTGTTAATCTATTTTGTTGCTGTAAAGGATGGATAAAATAACTTATTTGCTGGAAAATGTACTAGATGTAATAAAATATATAAAACTATGGGGGGATGTAAGTCTTAACAACACATTGAAATTGCAGGTGCCAATGTTTATGTTGATTTTGAGAAAACAAATACACTTTTTTTTGGGTAGGGGGTCTGCCTATCAGTTCTGGTGGAATTCAGGACATTGCTCTCACACGTCACATATGGGATTCTTTGGCACGTGGTCATGCAGGAGTTTGACGTAGAGGTCTACTTAGTTTGGATGGATATATGGAGTATTTGATGGTGCTGAGTTGATCTACCTGACTCTGTCAAATATAATCCACTGATAAATATACTGTCTTGTACAAAAAGTTTGTACATAAATTGTACATGGTTTCTTTTTGTATTTTCTCAAATTAAAATGGATGTATTTGTGTTCTAAAACTGGAACGTCTCCTCTCATTTCCTTCCAGTATTAGAAAATGTGTATATTCCATACAGTGATGCACGTTAGCATTAGGTGAAAATACACCATAGTGACAATATACTACAGTAAAGCACAATCACAATGTGTTAATATTTAATAATAATGAATTATTCCACAAGGGGCAACTAAGCAAATATACAGTACACACAATAGTTAACATTAAAACAAGCAACACAAAACATATTGTTGAAGTTCTGTCCTATAAGAGTAGACTATCCTACAGATATAAATATAATTAGAACATATATCATATTTATTATATCTCTGTGATCCTTCAGTTTCCTCCTGTATGCTGAATCATACACATCGACACATACGCATTAGAAATAATATTATATCTCTGTGATCCTACAGTTTCCTCCTGGATGCTGAATCATACACATCGACACATACGCATTAGAAATAATATTATATCTCTGTGATCCTACAGTTTCCTCCTGGATGCTGAATCATACACATCGACACATACGCATTAGAAATAATATTATATTTACTGTATCTCTGTGATCCTATACAGGTACAATAAGAGGAAATGGTAGTGGATGACATCTGTTACATCGACTCTGCCTTTGATCCTGTCTTTGACCTTGGCTCTCCGGAGGGAGAGAGGAGAGGAGAGGAGAGGCTGAACTGAAGATGAATGTTTTAACATTTTCCTGTAAGAAGACCAATCCCCTGATTCCTGCATGCGGTAGCATCACACAGGCATTAGTCTTGATTTACGTTTCGTGACGTGCTATTACCTGCTCCATCACTTACAACTGTCAGCTTGTCAGTCAGATGGGATCCATGGTGATGGTCAGGAATGATATTTTTTTATAACCCAACCCTTATCCACAACTTTGTCCCTGACCTGTTTGGAGAGCTCCTTGGTCTTCATGGTGCCACTTGCTTGGTGGTGCCCCTTTCTTAGTGGTGTTGCAGACTCTGGGGACTATATATATATATATATATATATATATATATATATATATATATATATATATATATATATATATATATATATATATATATATATATATATATATATATATATATACTGAGATCATGTGACATATCATGTGACACTTAGATTGCACACAGGTGGATTTTTTTCATTTCACTTCACCAATTTGGACTATTTTGTGTTTGTCCATTACATGGAATCCAAATAAAAATCAATTTAAATTACAGGTTGTAATGCAAAAAAAATTGGAAAAACGCCAAGGGGGATGAATACTTTTGCAAGGCACTGTATTATGATTTAGAGATCATAAAAGTGTGTGTGTCTAGGACTGGTGCTCCTTCTCCTCCTCGACGCTTCTCAGTTGAAGTGTTTAATTTCACACTCCAACGTCAAGCAGCCGGACAGAAGGAGAACATATGACCCTCCTTGGCATTTTGTCCTCATTTCTCTCTTAAGATGTGCAAACACTATTACCCTTGGGTTATCTGAAGTGGTGTGATGATGATTCAACGGCCTGCCTGCCGCCTCTGCAATCCTCAGCCTCACCGTCAAAACAAGACAGAAAGGGAGATGTAGAACGAGAGAGTGGGGAGACAGAGAGAGAAAGAAAGAAGAACATAAATTCATAGAGAAAGAGAGTGAGGGGGAGAAAGAGAGACTGACAAGGAAAGTGAGGGAGAAGGAGAGAGCGAGAGAGATGGGTTGGAGATGTTGGTAGCTGTGTTGATTTGTAGCCTGATAATGGTGGCACCCAGGCGGCTGGAATTGATGGCTTGTTAGTGAGGACGGGCCCCTCTGTGAGATGTTTTCTAAATGATTGATTTACAATAAAGTGGCTCCTGGGGTGTGCACGCAGGCAGAACTGATGCAGATCGATCAAGCTGAAATTGATTGATCAGCCATTTAGCCTGGCAGTGTGTACCGAATGAATTTAGCTCCCTCCAGAACCTCTGAATAAAACAGAGGAAGGGAGAAATACTAGCTAGCTACCCCTGGGCCTGTCGGATTATTCTGCTAGCAACACAACATGAACCATATCTGAATAAGCACGATATCAGAGCGATATCTGAATAAGCACAATAGAGTAAGAGGATCTGGTATGAAACGTTTATGACCATGTACTTTTTTATATATATTTTTTTTTAATATACTCTTTACGATACAAAACATACAAACAACAACATACAGATGCACACAAACATCCACATCTGCTCACACCTCCATCTCCAGCGCCAGCATCGCTCTCCACCACATGGCCTCAAACTGCACCTTTTTGTTTCTCCGTCGCCAACACGCACTTTGAACATTTAGATAATAAAGCATTTGACTTTTCCATTGTCTTAATGATGGTGGATTGGTTGATTTCCTATTTTTAAGTATAGATTTCTTCTAGATGATTGATGAGAAAAGTATCGTCCAACCCATCGGGTATCTCACTGTGCCCTTTACTCTGCTATCAACGTGTTCCTCTGTGACTTGGAGAGACAGTGCTGGTAAAGACAGTGTATAACCTCTGTGACTTGGAGAGACAGTGCTGGTAAAGACAGTGTATAACCTCTGTGACTTGGAGAGACAGTGCTGGTAAAGACAGTGTATAACCTCTGTGACTTGGAGAGACAGTGCTGGTAAAGACAGTGTATAACCTCTGTGACTTGGAGAGACAGTGCTGGTAAAGACAGTGTATAACCTCTGTGACTTGGAAAGACAGTGCTGGTAAAGACAGTGTATAACCTCTGTGACTTGGAGAGACAGTGCTGGTAAAGACAGTGTATAACCTCTGTGACTTGGAGAGACAGTGCTGGTAAAGACAGTGTATAACCTCTGTGACTTGGAGAGACAGTGCTGGTAAAGACAGTGTATAACCTCTGTGACTTGGAGAGACAGTGCTGGTAAAGACAGTGTATAACCTCTGTGACTTGGAAAGACAGTGCTGGTAAAGACAGTGTATAACCTCTGTGACTTGGAGAGACAGTGCTGGTAAAGACAGTGTATAACCTCTGTGACTTGGAGAGACAGTGCTGGTAAAGACAGTGTATAACCTCTGTGACTTGGAGAGACAGTGCTGGTAAAGACAGTGTATAACCTCTGTGACTTGGAAAGACAGTGCTGGTAAAGACAGTGTATAACCTCTGTGACTTGGAGAGACAGTGCTGGTAAAGACAGTGTATAACCTCTGTGACTTGGAGAGACAGTGCTGGTAAAGACAGTGTATAACCTCTGTGACTTGGAGAGACAGTGCTGGTAAAGACAGTGTATAACCTGCACCTCCCAGGGAAAATAGGAATAATGCTGTCTCTGTCTTTGTCTTTGTGAGGTAAATAACAGGTCCTTATACCGTGAAAAACACACAGCAAAGCAAAGGGCATTTGTTAAGAGAATATCACCCCCCTTCACATATGTGACGGTTGACTTTTATGTGAATTCTTGGTAACCTTTTATTCTGATAGGGGCCAATTCAGACTGTATACCTTTCCTACGCACTCCTTTCCTTCGCACTTCTCAGTAGTTGGTATTCATCCTTGCCTCATTCAGTTGCATACCTCGCTCTGCAGGTGTGGCTACCTTGCACGCTCTGAATACATTTCATTCAACCACTGAAAAGACTCCCACTTGCTGGCCAACAGATTTTTTAGTGGAGTTTTCATTCAATAGGGGTTTCAGTACATTCATCTGAAACCATCCCTTTAAATACGGTCTACCTTTTAGTTAGAGTTTTGTCCACAGACACTAGAATATATCGAGAGAAAGGGTTTGATTTAATTAGCCTACATGTATTCCATTTATTTATATAATATATATGTATTATCAACTGTTATTACTGATCCTCAGCACCAACAACACACCCGTGATGGCGTTTACAGAGGAAGCAAATAATGGTAAAGGAAACAATGTAAATAAATGGAATGATAATGAAGGCTACACCCCTTGAAGTCTACATTCACCTGAAGGCTACACCCCTTGAAGTCTACATTCACCTGAAGGCTACACCCCTTGAAGTCTACATTCACCTGAAGGCTACACCCCTTGAAGTCTACATTCACCTGAAGGCTACACCCCTTGAAGTCTACATTCACCTGAAGGCTACACCCCTTGAAGTCTACATTCACCTGAGGGCTACACCCCTTGAAGTCTACATTCACCTGAGGGCTACACCCCTTGAAGTCTACATTCACCTGAGGGCTACACCCCTTGAAGTCTACATTCACCTGAAGGCTACACCCCTTGAAGTCTACATTCACCTGAGGGCTACACCCCTTGAAGTCTACATTCACCTGAGGGCTACACCCCTTGAAGTCTACATTCACCTGAAGGCTACACCCCTTGAAGTCTACATTCACCTGAGGGCTATACCACCTGAAGGGAACTAACAGTAAATTGGCAGTTGAATATGTGTTGTTATGAGTCCTACTGATGCTTGATACTGATAGTGGCTAATATTTATCATGATATAAATAGGAAACAGAGAAAGTCGGGGTAGTCTATAATTAAGACATTCAAGAGTGTCTATTAGTGTTGAATGGCTGGAACCCGGCTATTGAGATGTACCGTCCAAAACCACTACATTTTCCCGGGATAAATAACCGGTATATGAACAGCATATTAAATAGAACTGTTAAATGATATACAATGTCTAAATCTGGCTTCTCTACGGCCTTCTCTCTGCTCTCTGCATGATCAATCATCAACGCTCAGGGTGGGGACGTACAGCCCATCTCAGTATATAGACCTATCATCTCATCATGGTAACTTTTTTTCTTGTGACAGGTAGGCCTACATTTGCTGCAGCATAGCCTATGCTACAGTAAAATAAAGACAGAATGCGCTTCAAATTTATCTGGCTTTAAGGGGTCACCTTGTTTTTTATTGCAGAGTTTTAAAACAGCCTATCACTCAAATATCTTTGCTTTAAATCAGTGCACGTGCGAGCACTCTCTCACAGTCTTACTCTCTCTCCATCAACTCCATTAAATTGCATCCTGTTCTAGATTGATACTGTATATAGCCCTATATATACATTAAATGTCCTAGCCTACCTCTTTCAGGTAATACATTAAATTCAGTATTAGCCTTATATTTAGGTAATGAATGATGGGTTATGCATAAAAAGCTTCTAACGTATAGCCTCTGTCTCTTGCACAATACACACGCACCTTTGCTCCGCTGGCCTCTCTCTTTTAAAAAACGCTCCTTAGCTCTTGGAGTCCCATGCAGGAAAAGCTAGACTAGAATAGCTTTCTGGACATTATTTGTATGTATTTCTTATACCAATAGACTATTTGAAGAAGGATGCAAGCTATTTCTGGCTGAATATTAAATACAGCAACCAATAGTTTGAAAGAAGAGCGAATGGGCGATGGCGGTAGGCTATAGCAGTTATTTATTCAGACCCATAACCCTTCAATCCTCTGGGGAAGTGAAAGCCTTCTGCATCTCATTCTAGTCCTATTTTATTCAAGGATGTCATTAGAATGATGAAGATAAGGACAACGAAACGTATTTAATTTAACTGTTGAAAGGATGAAGGAATGAATCAACAATAGAGAGAGAAAGAGGAGGTAGGCTAATAACATTAGGGGAAATACTATAGTGTATGTGGACACCCCTTCAAATTTGTGGATTCTGCTATTTTAGCCACACCCGAGCACACAGCCATGCAATCTCCATAGAAAAACATTGGCAATAGAATGGCCTTACTGAAGCGCGTAGCGCGTAAAAATCGCCTGTCCTCCTTTGCAACACTCACTACCGAGTTCCAAACTGCCTCTGGAGAAAACTGTCTCTGGAAGCAACTGTTTGTTGGGAGCTTCATGAAATGGGTTTCCATGGCCGAGCAGATGAACAAGTGTCAGCTGGAGTGGTGTAAGGCTTGCCGCCATTGGACTCTGGAGCAGTGGAAAGGTGATGAATCACGTTTCACCATCTGGCAATCTGACAGACTAATCTGGGTTTGGCAGAAGCCAGGAGAACGCTACCTGCCCCAATGCATAGTGCCAACTGTAAAGTTTGGTGGATGAGGATTAATAGTATGGGGTTGTTTTTCATGGTTCAGGCCCCTTAGTTTCAGTGAAAGGACATCTTAACACGACATCATATAATGACATTCTAGACAATTCTGTGCTTCCAACTTTGTGGCAACAGTTTGGGGAAGGCCCTTTCCTGTTTCAGCATGACAATGCCCCCGTGCACAAAGCGAGGCCCATACAGAAAGGGTTTGTCGAGATCGTTGTTGAAGAACTTGACTGGCTGCACAGAGCCCTGACCTCAACCCCATCGAACATCTTTGGGATGAATTGGAATGCTGACTGCGAGCCAGGCCTAATCACCCAACATCAGTGCCCGACATCACTAATGCTCTTGTGGCTGAATGAAAGCAAGTCTCCGCAGCAATGTTCCAACATGTAGTGGAAAGCCTTCCCAGAAGAGTGGAGGGTGTTATAGCAGAAAAGGGGGACCAACTCCGTATTAATGCCCATGATTTTGGAATGAGATGCCGTACAATTTAAATTCTGCATAATGGCACAGCATTTCATAAACATTTCTGTGGGAAAGTTGATATGTTGATAGTTTGCTGCCATATGACTGGTTTGGTTTCACATTCATCTCCAGCAATCATAAGATAAAATAGTTCTGAAACAAGTGTCATTTCTATATTTACTATTCCCACTTACCTAGCTCTTATCAAGTTGTAAATTACAGTGCATGAAGAATGGTGTTATTTACATTTGAAAAAATTAAGCAGATGCATTTTCCACTTGGAACTGGCAGGTTTGCTAGACCATAGCCATGGTTTCCTTGTGCGTAAAGCTGGTGGAATTATGAGTGAATTTAGTCAAGGTCAGAATACGGTGTATCTGTAGACACACCTCTTCCACACCATTTATTCGATCTCCACCCCAAACAAACAGCTGGTGAATAGCATGCTGTTCCATGCTTAAGTTCAAGGTCAGAATACACGTAGAGAGAAAGATGCAATATAAAGGTAATTACGTTCCATTTACACACGCTTATCTCTGGTCGGAATACCCCCCATAATGCCCTATAGATGCATTTATAGTATTTTGGGTGTACCTGAATATGGTCACTCAGTCCTCTAGTTAACAAATGATGGGGGAGGGGCTCCACAGCCTCACCCTGGCGTATAGAGTCAGACAGTGGCCCCATCATGTTGCTTATTAAAAATATTACACAGCCAGTCACAGTGACCATCACCACCATAGAGAGGATGTCAGGCTGCCAATAATATTTACAATCTGTCAATGGATGGCATGGTCTATCCAGGAGACGCCAGGGGGCTTCTGGGATTGGTCTGACTGGACTCGACAGCACCATGAACCTCGAGCTCCTCACAAATCAACCTCACAGGAACGACGAGTGTCTTCTGGAGGATGCCTGTGGCTAGGAACTATGAGATTAAGCACAATGCTAGCTAGCTAGCGCTGGATGTCTTAAGGCCCTAATATAAGCAAAGCAATGTTCTGTTGATCTAAACACAACACATCTGCTGCCAGATCACCCATCGCCCAAGAAAGCTGTCAGCCTGTAAATTGCGCTTTGAACTCACATCAAGCATGAGAGCAATATCAAAAGGAGAAGCCCTCGTCTTCTGAGACTTCAATGCGTAGGTAGGCCCGAGTTCTTTCTGTTTCTTTTTCTTGGCTGCTGTCGTGAATAAACAGCTTTTGAGAAGTCATTATGGGCCATTTGGTAAATCAATAGTGTAAAATCTAAAATAATCTAAAATCATTTTACAGATGAACTGCTAGCAAGCTAAATGAAACGACAGAGTTAGTAGGAGTATTGAGCAGGGTTCAGTCAATCCATGTTGTGATGGCTGTAATGATTAGAATGGCTGTAACGATTGGGATAGGTGTTGAGGTGTTGTAGGTGTTGTACACATGAGACACACACACACACACCTCTGGTCACATAGCATCAGCCCCAGTAAAAGAGAGCCGGAGTGAGAGGGAGAGAGAAAAGGTAAAAGAGAGAAACAGATATATAAAGTAGATCCATCCCAGCTCAGCCTTGTGTGATAGCGGTTTCCATGACGATGTGGCGTGCCCCGTGCATCATGAGCGCAATGGCAGATAATTATACAGTGATCCTTTACCAAAATAACAAGGTCATTACAGAGCCTTGTCAAATCAATGCTGAGAGTGTCCGTGCTGATTAAGCCATCCCCTCTTAGCTCTGACACTGTGTCAATAGCAGCCAGCCAGGCAGGCAGAGAGAGAGACGGGGGTTGGGGAGTGAGTGTGTGTACCCCCCAGCTCAGATGATTGGAGTGAAATAGCCATCAGTCAGGGAGGTTGGTTGGACTAATGATTCCCTGTGCTGTCTATTAGAAATACGGGAGCGAGGGAAAAAGAGGGAGACAAAGAAAATAAAAAGTGACCTTGTTGCAGCTTCATTTGAGGCTGTATTAAATTGGCGAGAGCAGCTAATCTTTACCTGGGGTGATTAGAATTATTAAAGGAGAACAATAAAGGAACAAGGGAAGGGGTGTTTCTCTTTCTTCCAATGCCATTTGTAATTTGTTTAGTTTTTTCCCCCTCCTGTTCTCCGAAGAAAGTTAGTGGATATATATTTTTTTTTCTTTATAATGCTGTTACTCCAGCTAACTTTTCTATTTATCCCTCTTGTTTCTTCTACAGACAGAGAGGAATATGGGTGTTGTAGTACTCACAGTGTTGAGGAAAATCCCTCTGGCTAAGGTTGTGGTAACCCTAACCCTAAACCTAGCCAGAGGGACTTTTTAATACATTGATCTAGCTCAAATTAACATGTTTACCCAACTCAATAACAATTTGATACATCTCAAAATAAAACCTTTAAAATAATAATACATTTATCTTACTCAAAAGCATATGTTTACACAATTCTCAAATTATTCATTCAGTTAACCCAACTCAAAAGTAAGTTTTTACCCAATTCGAGTTATTGAGTAACTCAACTCAAGTTAACCTACTCAAATTAATCAATCTGTTTTCCTAACTGAAAATAATTTGATATAACTCAAAATAATAATTTGATATAACTCAAAATAATAATTTTATACAACTCAAAATATTGCTTAAAATAATACATTTACTAAACTCAAAATGTTTACCCAATTTAATTTAATCAATACATTTACAGTACTCAAAATAAGAACCATATCCAACTCAAAATAGCACATCCTGGCTCAATGATCAAAATATTAAGTTTACCCATTTCTAAGGAATTAGTATACCTAAATCATAAGAACTTTATCTAACTCAAAATAATCCTGGTTCAATGGACATCCTGGCTCAACCCTAACCTTAGTGTCAACCCTCACCCCTTACCTCAGCCTTAACCCTAAACTTGGTCTTATTGACCTTACTATACAGCATAATTCACCATACCTAACCTTTACAACTCTTTCAAGTCAAATCAAATTGTATTTGTTACATGCACCGAATGCAACAGGTGTAGACCTTACCATGAAATGCTTACTTAGAAGCCCTTAACCAACAATACAGTTCAAGAAATTGTTAAGAAAATACTTGAAAGTAATAAAAAGTAACACAATAAAATAACAATAACGAGGCTATATACAGGAGGTACCGGTACCAAGTAAATGTGAGGGGGTACAGGTTAGTAGAGGTAATTTGTGTATGTAGGTAGGGGTAAAGTGACTATGCATAGATAATAGACAGCGGGTTGCAGCAGTGTAAAAACAAATGGGGGGGGGGGGGGGGGGGTGGAGTACTGCTTGCTGTGCGGTAGCAGAGAGAACAGTCTATGACTTGGGTGACTGGAGTCTTTGACCACTTTTTGGGCTTTCCTCTGACACTGCCTAGTATATAAGTCCTGAATAGCAGGAAGCTTGGCCCCAGTGATGTACTGGTCCGTACGCACTACCCTCTGTAGTGCCTTACGGGTCAGATGCCGAATAGTTGCCATACCAGGCGGTAATGCAGCCAGTCAGGATGCTCTAGATGGTACAGCTGTAGAACTTTTTGAGGATTTGGGGACCCATGCCAATTTTTTTCAGTCTCCTGAGGGGGAAAGGTGTTGTCGTGCCCTCTTCATGACTGTCTTGGTGTGTTTGGACCATGATAGTTTGTTGGTGATGTGGACACCAAGGAACTTGAAACTCTCAACCCGCGCCACTACAGCCCCATCGCTGTACAGACCCTTTTCCTGTAGTCCACGATCATCTCCTTTGTCTTGCTCACATTGAGAGAAAGGTTTTTGTCCTGGCACCACAAGGACAGGTCTCTGACCTCCTCCCTATAGGCTGTCTCATTGTTGTCAGTGATCAGGCCTACCACTGCTGTGTCGTCAGCAAACTTAATGATGGTGTTGAGTACAACTTTCTTTTGATCAGGCAATGGCAGACTTGAGTGGGAACTGAAGTGTCTCAAGTTTACTCTCTGCGCTTTCTCTCTGCCTGCATGATCTGTGTTCACTGCCTAATCAATATGTTTCAAAAGATGGTCAAGGCTAGGCTTATCATCCTGCCTGTGAAAAATAATATGTAATACCCAAATGTTATGGTTCACGGTTAAACAACCAATAAAGATTTAGCTTAATGACATTCACACCAGCTGATGTATATGCAGATCAATAATTTGTGCTATTCATATTAACAAAAATAATATTAAATTTTCCCACACTCAATGCGCATAAGGTAGAAAACAAAATGAGAATGAATAGCAGTATTTAGTGCAGGGATGTACAGTATGTGTGGCCCATAAGACGATTTATTGCAGCCCATTGTTTTCCAAATTTATGATCCGAACCCCCCCAAATTGTGTTTTAAACCCCCCCCAAATGATTTAAAAATGCCGAAAATGTTGTTTCTAAACCCAAAAACGTATTTTGTAACCTCATAAACTGAGTTTAGAAAACACAGCAATGGTCTTTTGAAACCCTGAAAATAGAGTTTGGGTGCCCGTGATCGCTTCAAAGGATGCAAATAATTTCTAGCTCACACAAACCTCATTATGGTCAACCAATCACTCTTTCTAAACTGTATTAGCCCCTGTGTCTTGATTACACGTAATAATACACTCACATCCCAGTTTATTAGGTTACATCCATCCAGTATCTGGTTGGATGCCGTTCTGTGCCGTTATTTGTTGGTTTGTGGCCTGCCTGTTAGCTTGCACAATTCTTGCCAACGAGCTGTTTTCACCCACAGGACAGCTGCTGACTGGATGTTTTTTGTTTGTCGCACCATTCTCGGTAAATCCTAAACACTGTCATGCGTGAAAAGCTCAGGAGGACCATTTCTGAGATACTGGATCCGGCACACCTGGCACCGACGATCATACCACACTCAAAGTCGCTTAGGTCACTCGTTTTGCCCATTCTAACGTTCAGTCGAACAGTAACTGAATGCCTTGACGCCTGTCTGCCTTTAAATAGCAGCCACGGCCACGTGACTCAATATCGCAGGAGCGATCCATTTTTATGAACGGGGTGGTGTACCTAATTAACAGTGTATATTTCTCTTATGTAGCAAGCTTTATTGAAACAGAACATGCAATTGGTGGAAAACATTTGTTGTCCACCAATTGCAGAGGATCGTAATGTCTTCTCACAATGTAATACAGCCTGGAGAGGATCGTAATGTCTTCTCACAATGTAATACAGCCTGGAGAGGATCCGTAATGTCTTCTCACAATGCTCCGGCTTCACATTTATTTAGGATATTTACAAAAAGCTAAATTACGAGCTGAAAAACATTCAGGTCGAAGATAAATAAAATCATCCACTCATTATCCACAGAGGTCGGACAAAACATACACTAAGAAGCCATAGGAAGCCTTAAATGGCAGTTTACCTTCAGAGTATTCATGATTCAAGGATTTCATTTGTGGTGAACAATTCCCCAAGGAATCATTCCAAGCTCTTCCAGAGATCACCATGTATTTTAACATGGCTTGTATGAGAAAGACGGCAAGCACTAGCAAATAAATTATTCAATGTATTATCAGTAGTCACAATGGACATGTTTCAGCAACAACCAAACCAACCTAGTACAACACAATACAACCCAACACAACCCAAACCAATGTAGTACAACACAATACAATAAAACCCAAACCAACCTAGTACAACACAATACAACCCAACCCAAACCAACCTAGTGCAACACAACACAACACAAAGCAACAAAACTCCACTCCAGTCACAGACAGACAGACAGACGGACAATCAGACAAACACCACAGTCAGACAGACACCACAGTTCCATCAGGCCATGATGTGTATATTCATATGTGGAATGTTGATAGTTCACAGACATTAAGGAACATGAAATATGCTCTTTACTGTCAATGTGCATAGAGTAGACCTCAGACAATGACTGACATGACATGTTCTATGATCATTCTGAACGACAAATCCATAGCTATTTGTAGGCACCAATGTCCACACAGCACAGTATTCAACGTGCTTTAAATTCTAGCAGTTGCGCCATTGTTTCCAGTGTAATATTTGTATTTATTTGTTCAACTAGCAGTCAGGGTTTTTTCTTATACATTAAGTTGTCATGTAGAATTGCCCCACTAGTAAAACCCCCATAAACCCTCTCTCCAGAGAGTATTTCTTGTTCTAGCTCATGTTCAGTCATCAAGTACAAGTCTACCCTCAGGACCTGTTGGAGAATGTGAGTAAATGCCAATATTTCCAGCATTTTCCTATGAAATGTTTGATTGTTCAAGTCAAGCATGTGAAATCAATGCCTCTGGCTTGTTGCTCTCAATGTGGAGAAGAACCAAGGCCATAGGGGGAGAACGTTCAGATGAGGGGGAGAACGTTCAGATGAGGGGGGAGAACATTCAGATGAGGAGGAGAACGTTCAGATGAGGAGGAGAACGTTCAGATGAGAAGAACGTGCAGATCAGTTTTTGTTAATCTCGAGTAATACCTCACTGTGTTGTGCTGTTTTGTTAATCTCGAGTAATAACTCACTATGTTGTGCTCTTTTGTTAATCTCGAGTAATACCTCACTGTGTTGTGCTGTTTTGTTAATCTCGAGTAATAACTCACTATGTTGTGCTCTTTTGTTAATCTCGAGTAATACCTCACTGTGTTGTGCTGTTTTGTTAATCTCGAGTAATAACTCACTATGTTGTGCTCTTTTGTTAATCTCGAGTAATACCTCACTGTGTTGTGCTGTTTTGTTAATCTCGAGTAATACCTCACTGTGTTGTGCTGTTTTGTTAATCTCAAGTAATACCTCACTGTGTTGTGCTGTTTTGTTAATCTCAAGTAATACCTCACTGTGTTGTGCTGTTTTGTTAATCTCAAGTAATATCTCACTATGTTGTGCTGTTGTTTATTTCATGCTGTTGATATTGTCATCAACAAAGCAAGAACTGAACATGGTAAAAAGGAACACAAAATAATTTAAATGTAATCAAATACAATTCATTTAAAGTAAATAAAACACATACAGTACTGTTGCCGTACAAGGTTCACCATTGACATACATTATTATAATATAATATATTTATGAGCATGTTACAAACAACCTAACAAGGATGGAGACAGGATGGGAAGGGATGGGAGAAAGCACTGAAGCCAAGCATCAACGTCAAGCTCACACTTCTAAAACAGATCCACACATGGATGTGCATATGCACGTGCACACACACGCACACGCACACACACACTAACTGTATACCGACTTTACAGGATGACAAATACTATACCAGCTAACAGACTGCAGTGTTCTGAGCACCTGGCTCACTCTGAGCAGTAGTAAATATGATATACAGCCATGTATTGTTGTTTAGCATTGTCCATCTCCCTCTGTCAGTAGCACATAGGAAGGCTATAGAAATGGCAGCATGTTGATTGATTGACTTAGTCAAATGTTCATCCTAAGGCTCTGTGGACTCTGTGTGAGTAACAGAAATTCATGCATTACGTAGGCAAAACTGACACGACCTTGAGACATTGTGACGCAGACTAAACCGCCCGGCGACCTTCCCGGCTCCCGAAGATACATCTGAAGTGTTTAGCGGTGTTTTACAATGCATTACCAAGGCCTTTACATGTGCTGAGGTCCTTTTATTTGCTCATACATTTCCGAGGAAGATGTGGTCCATTTAGAATAGCTTTACTTAGGGAGACAAATGAGATTACACAGTCACAAATGCTGCAGATAAAAAGCGTTTGCATTACTGTAGTATAGTGCTGGGTTTTCACTGGACTGTGTGATCTAACCAAGGAAAAACCTTGGTTGTATCCTATGTACAGTAAATACGGACCCAGAGTTTTTACCTGGTCAGGAAAAACTCATGGCCTTATAGCCACACATTGCACATGAATATAATCACCTGAACTGGATTACCTGTATGAGTTGTTACATTGATATGAAGGAAACTTAAAGTAACTGTCCAGTGTTTCCAGATTTATTTGAAAAATGACCTATAATTCATTACAATATGAGTGAAATAGTTTTCCTTCCAAAAACATGGTAATTTAGTATGTTTAAAAGCAGATGTTCGGTGTTGGAATGCTGTGGGCGTACCCCAACAACAGAATGCTGTGGGCGTACCCCAACAACAGAATGCTGTGGGCGTAACCCAACAACAGAATGCTGTGGGCGTACCCCAACAACAGAATGGTGTGTGCATACCCCAACAACAGAATGGTGTGGGCGTATACCGATCATAAAAAATATGAATGCAAGTAGACCGCTGATTGGTCAGCTCATCCTCCTCAGTAGGATGACATCATTCTCTATGAGGAAATAGTAAGCATTTTTGAAACTGTTTGAGATACAAGTTTGAGGTGGGTTTTTTCTTTACTTTTATGCTTTGGCCACAAATACAAGCATAGGATGAGTTATTTGAGTATGAGTTAACAGAATATTACATTTTAAAAAGTGAGATTTTCAATGGACAGTTATCTAGAGCAACTTACAGGAGCAATTAGGGTTAAGTGCCTTGCTCAAGGGGCACATCGCCAGATTATTTTCACCTTGTTGGCTCTGGGATTCAAACCAGCAACCTTTTAGTTACTGGCTTAACGCTCTAACCGCTAGGCTACCTGCCGCCCTATACTCACCTGACTGGATCGATTGACCCGTTTCCTGAAGATCCAGGCTGAGGAAGGATTTTCCCACACAGATATGTGGGTGCTGGATCAATATTCCCTGTCTTGGTTAAGCTTTAGCAACCTTTCAAATATCACTTCACATCGATTTCTCTCACATAATTGTCTGTATTTCCAAATGAGATTACTTTTCTAATACAGATATATTTCTCCAATGACAAGTTCGTCAATGACATTTTCAGAAATGGTCCCTATTCTTGCCCTACGTGCTCATGATGTGCTCAATTTAAAAACGACAAAATACACATCCATTATCATGCATTGTCATTGTGTCTTGGTGTTTTATCAGTTATATTCCTGTGCCCTAATAAAAGTATGTCTGCCATATTGCGAGGTCATATCATCACGTATAAATGACAGAGGAAAGATGGTGGTTGTTACAGGAAATTATTAATGACTACTCTTCTCTTTTAAAGCACAAAGAGTCTATTCTGATGTAATTGGCAAGTGGAATTATTTATAACATGAAATGCCACATTATCGACAGGATGTCAGCTCTGGTGTCACTCTGTCCATCTCCTTGGGCAGAGATAAGAGTGAGAGAGAAAGAGAGAAGGGGGGGCTCCTTATCTGAAACACCGCCCAGAAACAAGTCCTTTTCTCACCTCCTCTGAAAAGCACTGGATGAAGGAGGATTTGGCAGATGGACAGATGTCTTCAGGTGCAGAGAAAGAGCGAGAGGGAGAGCAGGTACAGTAGAAGACGGGTGAGAGGGAGAAAGAGATGCAGAGAGCGAGAGAGGGGGAAAGAGAGAGGGGGGAAAGAGAGAGGTGAGAAAGAGAATGAGCGAGGGTGGAGGTTTTATGTGCTAGCTAAAGGACACCTAGCTCCACACCTTGCCCCATCCATCCACAACCCTTTTACAGTAGCTTGTGTGAATTTGCTAGATGAGGACTGATGACTAGCTGAGGACCGATGATTAGCTGAGGACTGATGACTAGCTGAGGACTGATGTATGGTGACTAGCTGAGGACCAATGACTAGCTGAGGACCGATGACTAGCTGAGGACTGATGTATGGTGACTAGCTGAGGACCGATGACTAGCTGCGGACTGATGACTCGCTGAGGACTGATGTATGGTGACTAGCTGAGTACTGATAACTAGCTGAGGACTGATGTATGGTGACTAGCTGAGTACTGATGACTAGCTGAGGACTGATGTATGGTGACTAGCTGCGGACTGATGATTAGCTGAGGACTGATGACTCGCTGAGGACTGATGTATGGTGACTAGCTGAGTACTGATGACTAGCTGAGGACTGATGTATGGTGACTAGCTGAGGACCAATGACTAGCTGAGGACTGATGTCTGATGACTAGCTGAGGACTGTGAAGGGCACAAGACTCCATCGTATATCTCTGAAGAGCCCTAGCTCCAACCCTTTGTCTATGTAGGTAACATCTAAAGGTCTGTATCCTTCAGAAGGTAAGCTGTGAAGGGCCCAGCATTCCTCTGATCACAGTACTGAGACAGTGTGAGTTGTGTGGTGTGGAGCTCAGTCAAAGGGTCTGCAGCTGGAAATCATCCCCCGCCCCCCACACACACTCTAGCGCATGTCAGTAAGGCAGATGTCTACACCCTGTCGCCCTCCCTGCCCATCCCATAATGCAGTAGTTTGTGTGCTGGGGATGCGGCTGCTCTGACGAGGATGGGAAGTGACACCAACCAAACTCGGTGTGTCCTCCAGCCAGCTTCGGTGGCTCCCGGCCTGTCAATCCCAGCTCCGTCAGCAGCACTGGCTCAATGGCAGTGCCTGTGACACATGTCACAAAGTTTTAAATGTCTGCTCTTTTCAGCAGGACGGCTGGGTTGGCGAGGGTGAAGAAGGAGGCAGCCAGGGGAAGGATGACATTTTGTTGTCGGCGGGATGGTGGTGGTGGTGAGGGGGGGGGGGGGGGGGAGACTTGTTGTGGCTCCCCTCTTCCTGCCTCCGCTAGCTGTCAAGGCCGGTTCCCTCTGAACACATCACTACACAAATAAACCTGGTCATTCTGAAACGTTGCCACTAGTGACCAGCATCCCCAACCTTACGGGTACATGGTCTTGTAGGAGGAAGTAGCATATGGATGTACGCAGGAACACACAAACATACACACACGTACGCAGGAACACACACACACACACACACACACACACACACACACACACACACACACACACACGTACGCACGTACGCAGGAACACACACACACACATGTACAAAGGAACACACACACCGAACAAAGATAGTGTGGGGCTATCTCTGACCTTTCTGTCATCTGTCTGTTAGATTGATGAGCAGGACTGAAGCTCCACATGGTCCCGCTCACATCTCCCTGATCTGTTTGGGCTAATGTAGAAGACGGGTACCTCTTACGGTAATGACTGGAATAGGGGGGCAGGAGAAGGAGACGGTAATGACTGGAATAGGGGAGCAGATTAATATGTCAAAAGAGACTGTAGAGGGACTGTAGACGGCTGTCCAGGCCTCAACACTAGAAAATTATTTGGACCAATAACATGTATTGCATTCAGAATTTTGTGACTAATGAAGCAATGGACATTTCCAAAAAAAATCTCCATTTAGACACAGACACAGCTCAAGTAAAACATTTTAATCAATAAAAGTAGTGACCTTCAACCCCTTACACTCTTGGGAATTGGCCTATATGGAATGGAGCTACATTTAATTTTAATTAAAAATGAATTGAAAGGAAACAGTTTGGAGATTATGGGAAAATTATTAGACTTAATGTTAAAATTATTAGAAAACAGTTAACCTGACACAACACTGAATCCAAACATTACACTGTTGATGTGCATTTAAATACAGCAACATAATAAATGTGGGGTAGGTGAAACATTTTAAGGGTTTGAGTGAGAGGACTAACTGTTGTCTCCAAGTGGCCACACCTCTCCAAAGTGTTCACAGTTCCTAAGAAATTTCAATGCACTTATGACTCAAAGAGTCTTCAACTATAAGGTGCTTTTTTTTAGCTCTCCTAGCTGTTCCGTTGAGGAACTAGAGCAAGCTCACTTGTAGTTGTTTTATTTGGAACACAGCCCTGCCTCCCCGCCATCACACGATCACTGTTGTTTACGCAATCCAAAAACGGTCCGTTATAAATCACAATCTGGGTCAGGTGCGCATCATTTAAAAGTCTGTTCTATTGAAACCATGACTAGCTAAGTTACATATTACAGTGTTAGGCTTTCACAATGCAATTCAGGAAAATTGATAATTTTGGTGCGCATAGTATGGACTCATTGAACAACCCAGGGTAAGACGCCATGTCATCTTGTAACTGTACATCAAACATAGTGATCATAAATATGACATGAGTTTTATGATATGGAAATGTGAAGTGCACATTTGGACTAAAGGGTGTTTGGCTTGTATGACATCATAGAGGTATTTATTATAATCCTCAACATCTTATCTTTCAAAATACATATAGTTCCCTTAATTGACAGCATTTACCTCACTCAGACAACAAAACATTTGCAAAAGTTGCACAATTAGCAGGAGAGATGAGAGATCCCAACCGGCCGTGATTGGGAGTCCCATAAGGCGGCGCACAATTGGCCCAGCGTCGTCCGAGTTTGGCTGGTGTAGGCCGTCATTGTAAATAAGAATTTGTTCTCAACTGACTTGCCTTGTTAAATAAAGGTTAAATAAAAATGTTTTATTAAATAAATGGAGGCATTTTCTTGTTGCGTTAACCCATACAGTGTTGTGAAGCGCTGACGTCATGTGTAGCATGTTACTGTACAGTCACTGCATTCCAATTTAGACGGTTGGTGGCACCTTAATTGGGGAGGACAGGCTTGTGTTAAAGACTGGAGCGGAAGAGGTGGAATGGTATCAAATACATCAAACACATGGTTTCCATGTGTTTGATGCCATTCCATTTGTGCTCATCACTTATAACAGCATAGATTCATTTCCAAATGGCAGGATCCTGAGTGGCGCACCGGTCTAAGGCACTGCATCGCAGTGCTAGAGGCGTCACTACAGACCCAGGTTCTGTAGGCCGTCATTGTAAATAAGAATTAGTTCTTAACCGACTTGCCTAGTTGAATAAAGGTTAAATAAAAATAATACAAATAATAAGATGACATTGAGTACATTCAGTAGGTGGGAATATTCCCTAACTTATATAATACTATAGTACAGTATGTTAAAAGCATGCCTTCTGAATCCTTCGTAACCCCATTGAGGTAGTATTCAGTTAACATAAATCACAATAAACTTACAATTTCATTCCATACTAATATGATATTAACATTTCATGATTCATCTCAGTTTCCAAAAATCCCGTTTGGAAGATTACAGAAATCCGTGGGGAATAGGCAGAACTGCAGTATAGGCCTACTGATAAAGATATTTGTATGTAGGCCTATAAAACATTTAAGTAGACTTAACAATTAGGTAGATTAACAAAACAAAGATAAAGCCAATCATCTAGTTCAGTGGTCACCAACCGGTCGATCGTGACAAACATTTCTGTAAAAAACCCAATGATAAAGCCTTGTGTTCCTATTTATTTTATTCGTCTCGGGCTGTTGGCGGTAGGTGGACCCGATTCAGCTGCGCTGCGTGCCTGATAGGCGAACTGTTGCCATTTTGAACCATTTCATGTGTCGGGTACAAACTCTGCCTTCCCGGCGGGCCCGGAGAGAGAATCAGGTGCACTGTAGGCCACCGCTGGCCAATTAGATGGCTCAGATTACCGTGTCTAGAGTAACGTTGCAGGCATAAAAGAAATCTACAGCAAAGTTGATACTGTGAGATTTCAAAACGTTTAAAACCATGACTAGAGAGAGACTGTCAATGAATACAGCAAAGAGCTGCTGTTTGTATGAGTGAGTTCATGTTTCAATTCTTACTCAGCACTGTCAACACTTTGTATTCAACAAATTCGTGTTCTTCCTGTTTCCACTTAGCGCTACAAGAAGCTCTGCAGCGTTAATGAATGAGTATGACAGTGTAGCAATTGGCTTGTGTTGTTATTATTAGCAGCTTTGGTCTTTTATAATATCAATGAATATTTCACTTTCTCTGTTCATAGGAGTAACAATGTGAATTTGTGCATGAGGCAGAAATAATGCGGTGCGACTCTTGTTTTGCCATCAGCTGGAAGACGGTGTCCCTTTTTGGTCAGTGACAGTAGAGGAAAGGGAGAGCGGAGGGACGTTGAGAGGCGGACCTTCAGTCTGCTGCTCTCTCCCTCCGCTGAGACTGACCATCAGATGCAGGCACCATCAGCCCAGTAAAATAAATAGCAAATTATTTAAATGTATGCTCACTTAGCTGTGCCTTGCAAATAAGACAACAACGGATCTATTACCAGCAAAGCCTACCTCAAATTTTTTAATATATATTTTTTTAAATGGCCCAAACAACAATGCATTGGCAGGGCAATTCAAGCAAAGCCAATATGAGGCTATAATGTATTGGGTCTATAGCTTACTGCACAAACCTCTTTTTGCATAGGCGTTTTTTAAGTCATGTTAAAAAAAACATTTGAGCAGTAGATCTCGGTTTGCATTTTGACTCAGAAAGTGATCTTGACTCAGAAAAGGTTGGTGACCACTGATCTAGTTCCTTCACAATGGAGTGACGAGACTGGTGCTTCTGGTAACCCACTGGAGTTAGGCTAGATTATTTGATGATGGTGATGCCAGATGATCGATGCCAGGTGATGTAGTTGGCTTGCAAGGCCTGATGTCGTTCTCAGATCAGCCTCTCTGTAGCCAGGACTTAGTACTCCTCCACCACTAACATGTAGCATCACTTGGGCGATGCCTCTGCTGCTGCTATGGCGCAAAAACAGCCCGCCATCCATCAGTCTAGAGCAGTAGTTATCCTCACTACGAGATCTCTGCCATGTCCACAATGCAGTCAGGTCTCATTGATCAAGAAGCCAGTGCTGAGTGAGATGCATCTTTTACTCATTAGCCGGCAGCTAGCTATCTATCTAGCTAGCCAAACCAAACAAGCAGACTTGCCATCAGTCCTTCAACTCCATGGGTAAAAACAACCAGATATATCCAATCAACACTCAATGGCTTATCAAAAACAAAAAACCTGATTAAATAAAACACTTAAAATCATCTAAAATATGCACAAAATATAGAATGCTCTCTGTTTAGGCTGCCTTATGGCGCCATGGCAACCACAGAATGTTATGGGAGTGTCTTTCAATTGTGCATTTGAAATTATAAACTGGGTGGTTTGAGCCCTGAATGCTGATTGGCTGACAGCCGCGGTATATCAGACTGTATACCACGGTTATTACAAAACATTAATTTCTACTGCTCTAATTACGTTAACCAGTTTATAATAGCAATAAGGGACCTTGGGGGGTAACAGCCCTTAGCCGTGGTATTTTGGCCATAGACCACACCCCCTCAGGCCTTATTGCTTAAATATGACATTCCTTCAAATTAAACATAATCTTGCAATAATTTAATACTAAATAACTGATTATTTTCCATTAACATCAGGTCATATTGAAGTATATCTGACAACAGGGATTCTTTAAACACAATTGGTAAGTGAAAAGTGTAAATGTGTTGTTACTCTTGCAGGTAAGCCCTGTATCAGAGTATAGTAAATTCCTTTAGAAGAGAGACTGAAAAAAACTAGCTTGTCACAAAAAATGCTGTGAAATGGGCCTCCCCTCCTCCCTCTCTACTGTCTGGCCTCCCCTCCTCCCTCTCTCTCTCCTGTCTGGCCTCCCCTCCTTTCTCTCTCTCTCTCTCCTGTCTGGCCTCCCCTCCTCCTCTCTCCTGTCTGGCCTCCCCTCCTCCTCTCTCCTGTCTGGCCTCCCTCCTCCTCTCTCCCTCTTCCCCTCTCCTGTCTGGCCTCCCTCCTCCTCTCTCCTGTCTGGCCTCCCTCCTCCTCTCTCCTGTCTTGCCTCCCTCCTCCTCTCTCCTGTCTGGCCTCCCCTCCTCCCTCTCTCCTGTCTGGCCTCCCCTCCTCCCTCTCTCCTGTCTGGCCTCCCCTCTCCTCTCTCCTGTCTGGCCTCCCTCCTCCTCTCTCCTGTCTGGCCTCCCCTCCTCCTCTCTCTGTCTGGCCTCCCCTCCTCCTCACTCCTGTCTGGCCTCCCCTCCTCCCTCTCTCCTGTCTGGCCTACCTCCTCCTCTCTCCTGTCTGGCCTCCCTCCTCCTCTCTCCTGTCTGGCCTCCCCTCCTCCTCTCTCCTGTCTGGCCTCCCTCCTCCTCTCTCCCTCTTCCTCTCTCCTGTCTAGCCTCCCTCTTCCTCTCTCCTGTCTGGCCTCCCTCCTCCTCTCTCCTGTCTGGCCTCCCTCCTCCTCTCTCCTGTCTTGCCTCCCTCCTCCTCTCTCCTGTCTGGCCTCCCCTCCTCCCTCTCTCCTGTCTGGCCTCCCCTCCTCCTCACTCCTGTCTGGCCTCCCTCCTCCTCTCTCCTGTCTGGCCTCCCTCCTCCTCTCTCCTGTCTGGCCTCCCTCCTCCTCTCTCCTGTCTGGCATCCCTCCTCCTCTCTCCTGTCTGGCCTCCCTCCTCCTCTCTCCTGTCTGGCCTCCCCTCCTCCCTCTCTCCTGTCTGGCCTCCTCTCCTCCCTCTCTCCTGTCTGGCCTCCCCTCCTCCCTTTCTCCTGTCTGGCCTCCCTCCTCCTCTCTCCTGTCTGGCCTCCCCTCCTCCTCTCTCCTGTCTGGCCTCCCCTCCTCCTCTCTCCTGTCTGGCCTTCCCTCACACAGGCCCAGTGAGTCGTCAGGTGTGACCTCTGACCCCTGGTGAGTGGTGGTAGGGGACTGGTGATCCATCATGGCTGCCTTGGCTGTCAGAGCAGCCGCTTGGCTGGAGCTGTCCATCACCATGGCCACGGGGTGTGTGTGTGTGTGTGTGTGTGTGTGTGTGTGTGTGTGTGTGTGTGTGTGTGTGTGTGTGTGTGTGTGTGTGTGTGTGTGTGTGTGTGTGTGTGTGTGTGTGTGTGTGTGTGTGTGTGTGTGTGTGTGTGTGTGTGTGTGTGTGTGTGTGTGTGTGTGTGTGCACTTGCATGTTTGGTTCTGTGCGTGTGTGTGCATGCATGCACATGAGTGTATGGTTGTGTGTGTGTATAGCTGCTTAGATGTAATCATGTCAGTGTTCACTCTGGGGCAGGAGAGTGGAGCTGACAGGAGAGGCAGCCTCAGCTCAGTGGAGGAGGAGACCAGGCCACTTCACTACAGGGCCCGTATTCATAAAGCGTCTCATCATGCTGATCTAGGATCAGGTCCCCCCCGTCCATATAATCATATTAATTTTAATCTAAATAAATAACAAAACCGATCCTAGATCAGCAATCCTACTTGATCAGCTTGATATAATTTATTTATTTTAATTTAATTTGACCCTTATTTTACCAGGTAAGTTGACTTTGAACACATTCTCATTTACAGCAACAACCTGGGTAAGAGTTACAGGGGAGAGGAGGGTGGATGAATGAGCCAATTGGAAGCTTGGGATGATTAGGTGGCCATGATGGTATGAGGGCCAGATTGGGAATTTAGCCGGGACATTAGGGTTAACACCCCTACTCTTACGAGTGCCATGGGATCATTAGTGACCATAGAGTGTCAGGACACCCGTTTAATGCCCCATTCAAGAGACGGCACCCTACACGTTGGTTTTACTATCCTTGTGGGGACCAGATATCCTCATAAGGATAGTAAAACAAGGAAAAGTCTGACAAGAAGGGACATTTCACTGGTCCCCACAAGGAAAAGCTATTTTAGGCTTAAGGGTTAGGGTCAGGGTTACAATTAGCGTTAGGGGTTATATTTACTGGTTAGGAGTTATGTTTAGGGGTTTGTTTTTGGTTAGGTTCAGGTTTAGGTTAGTGTGTGTCTGTGTGCCTCCGCCGGTCCATCAGAGTTGGTCATTGCTGATGAATCGGTTGCCTTCTGAATGCTTTCCATAGTAGACGTAACGGCACTTGGCGAGCACACCTAAAAATGGAAGAAGATAAATAATATTAAAACACTGTGGTAAAATGTAGATGCACCTGTGGTGAAATTCAGATTTACCTGTGGAGAAATTCAGATTTACCTGTGGTGTATTTAAGCATTCGACTTGATTTGTCCTCACTATTCTATATTAACCACGGAAAAGTTAACTTGAGTGTAATCAAACTGATTTCTCTGTCTATTTCACGTTGCTGATTATTTTATATCATCTCAAATATGGTATTCAGCTATTGACACAACAGTATACACAAACGCTAATATAAATGCGTATTCTAATTGTTAATTAGCTGTCATTATTGGTCTTATCTCATCTGTGACGTCTGTGTGTGTTTGTGTGTGTGTGTGTGTGTGTGTGTGTGTGTGTGTGTGTGTGTGTGTGTGTGTGTGTGTGTGTGTGTGTGGTGTGTGTGTGTGTGTGTGTGTGTTTGTGTGGGTGTGTTTTTGTGTGGTTTGTGTGTGTGTCTCGGAGGTGTGTGTGTGTTTTAGTGTTTTTTGTGAGGTTTGTGTGTGTGTGTGTGTGTTTGTGTGTCTCGGAGGTGTGTGTGTGTGTGTGTGTGTGTGTCTCGGAGGTGTTTACAGAGGATGAGTGTCCTTTTCAAGTGGAGGAACAGCGGGGAAACATCATTTGGCCTCAGGGTGATGTTTAGACAGTAACGAGCTCACAGCCCTAGCTCTGCCTCCACTTCACCAACCCACCCACCCACACCCACTCAAACAGCCCTAGCTCTGCCTCCACTTCACCAACCCACCCACCCACACCCACTCAAACAGCCCTAGCTCTGCCTCCACTTCACCAACCCACCCACCCACACCCACTCAAACAGCCCTAGCTCTGCCTCCACTTTACCAACCCACCCACCCACACCCACTCAAACAGCCCTAGCTCTGCCTCCACTTCATCAACCCACCCACCCACACCCACTCACACAGCCCTAGCTCTGCCTCCACTTCACCAACCCATCCACCCACACCCACTCAAACAGCCCTAGCTCTGCCTCCACTTCATCAACCCACCCACCCACACCCACTCAAACAGCCCTAGCTCTGCCTCCACTTCACCAACCCACCCACCCACACCCACTCAAACAGCCCTAGCTCTGCCTCCACTTCATCAACCCACCCACCCACACCCACTCACACAGCCCTAGCTCTGCCTCCACTTCACCCACCCACCCACCCACACCCACTCACACAGCCCTAGCTCTGCCTCCACTTCATCAACCCACCCACCCACACCCACTCACACAGCCCTAGCTCTGCCTCCACTTCATCAACCCACCCACCCACACCCACTCAAACAGCCCTAGCTCTGCCTCCACTTCATCAACCCACCCACCCACACCCACTCACACAGCCCTAGCTCTGCCTCCACTTCATCAACCCACCCACCCACACCCACTCAAACAGCCCTAGCTCTGCCTCCACTTCATCAACCCACCCACCCACACCCACTCACACAGCCCTAGCTCTGCCTCCACTTCATCAACCCACCCACCCACACCCACTCACACAGCCCTAGCTCTGCCTCCACTTCACCCACCCACCCACCCACACCCACTCACACAGCCCTAGCTCTGCCTCCACTCCACCCACCCACCCACCCACACCCACAGGGAGAGCGAGCCATGAGAGAGACATAGGGCAATTATTACTGCAATCATTGGGCAGAGGGAATGTGTGTGTGTGTGTGTGTGTGTGTGTGTGAATGCATGCAAGCCATGTATCAATATTATGTGAACCTTGTTCTGAACATCCATTCTCCTAGCCTTTTTTATTTGGCTACTGATCACAGCATTCACTTCAGCATTCGATCAATATCAAAATGACCCTTGGCTTTGAAAATACCTTTGAAGTACTTAATATTATACAAATGATGTCTAAAGACATAACCCCAAAACCAATTATGTATGGGAGATGCTTGTACTTGATGTTGCCCTGAGCAAAAGGTAAAACTCTGATCTATGGCTCATTGATCCAATCAACAAACAAGCTACGTTTATAATCTCCCTTATAAAATCTCCCTTAATCTAAAATCAAGGTGAAGACTGTAGTATGAATCACATTTTTAGAAGGTTTTATTGATTCAATAAGGTTTAAATCTGCAGCTTTGTTAGGGAACTAATTAAAAAAAGTAGGAATGCTTAATACAAACCACAACAACAACAAATGACTGAATGAACTCTCTCCACTCCCCAAAGAGTTACACCGTAAAACAAAATGGCCGTAGCCACCATACTATAGCCTAGACTATTCTGTTCTCTCTCTGTCTGTCTGTGATGTCACAGCGCTCAACAAAGTGCCACTTTAAGAATGCTGCGAGCTTCAGCTACAGCTGACTAGGTGTCACCGCTCTGCAAATGAGCCAAGGAAAAATAGGCATTAGAGCTGTCACAGACCGTCGGACAGCAGGACAGATACATTCTCTGATCTCAACACGGTTCTTAAATAGACATCAAGAACATTATTGACCAGAGAGGGCAGGAAAGGAAGAGAGAGGAGAGGAGAGGGGAGGAGAGGGTGACGGGGAAGGATGTCGAAAACGGTTGAGGGGCGCTCAGAGCGATATAGCCAATCACGTAATAGGAGGAGACATTGTCAGGGCCAGAGAGAGACAGGGACCAGAATGGCAGAGATGGGGACAGAGATACTGGTGCCATATTAGTGCCAAGCATATTCCAACGCCAGCCTCCATTATAACCAAACATGACACACCACCACTATCTAACTCTGTCTTCAAAGTAGCCCCACTAACACACACTCTCACACACATAGTTAGACACACACTTGAACAGACACACACACAAACACACACACAGTTCCCCTGATGTCAGTGCAGCAGTCTCCCTAATAGCAGTAGTGAGTGTGTGTTGTGTCAGGCTGGGGAGCCGTGCAGCACACAGGTCCGGGGACAAGCTCAGTCAATCTAAATCTGGACTTTGTGGTGGAGCGGCTCTCCTTCCCCTACTTGAGGTGATCCAAACACTTTAGTGTGAGGAACTGTCACCTCAGATAAAATCCCAGACCAGCTCCATGCCTGCCTGCCTACTCCCTGCCGTGTGTGTGTGGGGGGGGGTGACTCTGGCAGCAAGGGGAAATGAATTCCAGCTGCAGACTCTTTGCCTGGGGATACAGTTGCCATGGTTGGAGACTGGGCTCCACACCACACAACTCACACAGTCTCAGTATTGTCATCAGAAGAGTGCTGGGCCCTTCACAGCTTACCTTCTGAAGGATACAGACCTTTAGATGTTACCTACATAGACAAAGGGTTGGAGCTAGGACCCTTCAGAGATATAGGATGGAGTCTTGTGCCCTTCACAGGTTACCTACAGAGAACTGACAGTTCACTAAGAAATAACAAATAAGTATTTGTTTAGACTAGGGCTGCATCAATCAAATTAGCTACACACAAATTGAATTAGGGCAACAGTACACAAACTGATGACAGCACAAAAAACCCTAGGGGGCTTTATGTGATTGGGCGATAACCCGTTTCCAGTTCCCTGGCACCAATCAAAGGTCTGTGTCTGATTCTCCCACAGTGCTTTACACAGAGATGTGGGCAGGCCAGAGGAGGCAAACAACAGTGATGAGAAAACAAAGAGATATCTGAGAGAGTCTGCTTTCCTGGACAACGAAGGGAGAAGGCAGAGGGTGTGTGTGTGTGTGTGTGTGTGTGTGTGTGTGTGTGTGTGTGTGTGTGTGTGTGTTTGTGTGTGTGTGTGTGTGTGTGTGTGTGTACATGTTTGTGTTCAGTATAACCTGAGACAGAGAGCGAGAGAGAGAAAATGAGAATGTGAGAATGAGAGACAGCAACCGGAGGATTGCCAGTTCAAATCCCAGGTCTGACTGGAATAATCTGGCATGAAGTAATCAGGCAACCGGAGGGTTACTGGTATCAAATCCTAGATACCATTGCTTTCCCTTGTGCCCTTGAACAAGGCACTTAACCCCCCACAACAACGGCGCCCAGTGTGGCAGGCTCCACACCTCTCCAAAATAACTCTATGTGTATGTTCTGCATATGTTTGTCTTTCAGAGGGGTTGGGTTAAAAGCTGAAGTAACAGTTCTGTTGGAGCTTGTGTGCAATTGACCAATAAAAAAATCTTAATGTTAAGGTAAAGCCTTACATAATTGTTAAGAGGCCTCCTCACCAGTGGGAAGGGTTTGATGAGCTGATACTTATTAACAAACGGTCAAACACTGGCGTCATGTATATACTCTGTCCCAGACACACACACACACACATACATACACACATACACTAACACAAATACACAGAGAGAGAGAGAGAGAGAGGGAGATCCTCGAGAACAGAGATCAGCCATTAAAGTGAAAGATTAGAACAGTGATGTGGAAAGCTAATGTTTCCATTATGGATCCTCTGGCAGACAAACAGTCAGGCCATTGTTCTACACAACATGTCACGTACACCATGCACCTAGTTGCTCTTCTTAAAGGGAAATAGAGTATCTCTATTCCTCTTAAAGGGAAGTACATTATCTCTATTATTCTTAAAGGAAAATACAGTATCTCTATTCTTCTTAAAGGGAAGTACAGTATTTATATAGATTCTTAAAGAGGACTAAAGTATCTTTAAAGGGGATGAAAATATAATCCTTCTTTAAAGGGGAGTAAAGTGAATCTCTCAAGTAATACACAACCAACAACTGCATACACAGGAATCACGCACAGATAACAGATAACAAACCTTGAAATGAAGTTACAACCACGCACATAGGAAGGAGATGTACAGGATGTCAGTTAGGGGATTGAAGAATCACTGCAAGCCAAAGTTAGTGAGACCTACTGCTTAACAAAGCCCCTCTAGGAAAAACAACAAATTAATCAACAGAGAGAGAAAGAGAGACAGAGAGAGAGAGACAGAGAGAGAGACAGAGAGAGAGAGAGAGAGAGAGAGAGAGAGAGAGAGAGAGAGAGAGAGAGAGAGAGAGAGAGAGAACAGAGAGAGAGAGAGAGAGAGAGAGAGAGAGAGAGAGAGAGAGACAGAGAGAGAGAGAGAGAGAGAGAGAGAGAGAGAGAGAGAGAGAGAGAGAGAGAGAGAGAGAGAGAGAGAGAGAGAGAGAGACAGAGAGAGAGAGAGACAGAGAGAGAGAGAGAGAGAGAGACAGAGAGAGAGACAGAGAGAGAGAGAGCAGAGAGAGAGAGAGAGAGAGAGATGGAGTGGGTTTAATGATTGCTCTCTGCATACAATCAGCTCGCTCTTTTCAAGGGTCATCAATATGTCAAGGAAAGACATATCCGAAGGATCTAGCTCTTAACATCAAGGTTATCTATTGTCCAAGAGGCACCTCTCTCCTCTCCCCTCTGTTTTCCTCTCTACCTCTCTGCTCTCTTCTCCTCTCTTTTCCTGCCTCCTCTCTTTCTCTCCTCCTCCTCCTCCTCCTCCTCCTCCTCCTCCTCCTCCTCCTCCTCCTCCTCCTCCTCCTCCTCCTCTCTTTCTCTCCTCTCCCCTTTCTCTCTCACACTATCCCTCCATCCAACCAGCCAACATTTTCATCAGTGCCACAATCCATCAGAGATAACAATGCTGTGAAGAAAAAAAACAATTAACAATGTAATTAAACTGTCCATATTATCTCAAAGGGCTGAAATAATATGGAAGGGAGAAGAGAAAGGTTGTGGAGGCAGGCTTCCATAAGGCTTTGTGATAGGGAGTTATGGGGCTTGGGCATGGCCTCGTATGAGCCTGGCCTATTATAGTGGACACAATCCATCTCCTGCTGTCCGTTTATCAGGCCAGCACAACATCATGTGATGAAGTCACTACTGTGACAGACTATATGGAGGTTTATGTGGATATTCGCCCCTGTGTCTCACAAACACATGAATAAGACAATGAATAAGATTATGTGGACAGGGGTAACCTGATCCTAGACCAGCACTCTTACTCTGAGCGACTTGATACATACAACCCCAAATCGACAGCTAGCCACATGGTGGTGACTGGTTAACACATAAATCAACTATAATGATGAGGAAATGTAATGCAAATATGATCAGTGTATGCTGGTGGTAGATCTCCGATTATGTGTATGTCCATATATATATATATATATATATATATATATATATATATATATATAGTGACAACAGTTGCTAGATATGCATGCATAAACTGTTTTAAAAGGAAGAACAGGCACAACAGGAAAAGGGCTAGAAAGGAAGAGAAGAGTATTTACTAGGTGATTAGCAGCTATTAGTTTACAACCTGTAAAGCAATGCTCTGTGTCTGGACCTCTGCGGATAGAGGTACTTCTAAAGTGAAAAGCTTAGCCAATAAGTAAGCCGATCTACAGAGAGTAAATATCCACAAAACAGCAAGAGAGAGAGCGAGAGAGAGGATACTCATGCTGGAATTTATTGACCCTGGATTATGCCCATTTTTAAATCAAACGAGAGAAGTATGTGTGTGTGTGGTATGTGTATGTGTATGTGTGTGTGTGTGTGTATGCATGCCTGTGTGTTTAAGTGTATTGGGCCGCAGATCAACTGGCCAGATCCTATGTGCTAGTCTGGTGTTGTCAGGATTGAGCCCTATCAAAAGCCAAACTACAAACTGCCGATGGCTCCTGACACAAACACATGTTGGATCTGAGGCATAGCCTGGGTAAGAATACGGATCTACTTATGGTCAGACCTATCGATGATCAGACCTCTCTTATTATATACCCTGAAGGGTCACTGAGCGAAATGGAATAAACCATTAAACCGTTCTCAGAAATATCTATTTTACCTAACAATATACACGTATAAGGAGGATGGGATCCACACAAATCATTTGGGTTCCTGGATCCTTTCACAGCATTATAAGGTTGCGTTGAGACAATGACTTATCAATGGCCCAAGTCCAGCTCATTTAATCCCTACCATTATGTTGCTGAGTTGTCATAATATTTCAGCAAATGTACATTATCCCAGGGGTGTTGGAAGACACAATGTAAGTAACCTAATCTACAGTTGAAGTTGGAAGTTTACATACACTTAGGTTGAAGTCATTCAAACTCATTTTTCAACCACTCCACAGATTTCATGTTAGCAAACTATAGTTCTGGAAAGTCAGTTAGGACATCTACTTTGTGCATGACACAAGTAATTACTCCAACAATTGTTTACAGACAGATTATTTAACTTATAATTCACTATTTCACAATTCCAGTGGGTCAGATACACTAAGTTGACTGTGCCTTTAAACAGCTTGGAAAATTCCAGAAAATGATGCTATGGCTTTAGAAGCTTCTGATAGGCTAATTGACATAATTTGAGTCAATTGGAGGTGTACCTGGGGATGTATTTCAAGGCCTACCTTCAAACTCAGTGCCTCTTTGCTCGACATCATGGGAAAATCAAAATAAATCAGCAAAGACCTCAGAAAAATGTTTTTAGACCTCCACAAGTCTGGTTCTTCCTTGGGAGCAATTTCCAAACGCCTGAAGGTACCACGTTCATCTGTACAAACAATAGTACGCAAGTATAAACACCATGGGACCACGCAGCCGTCATACTGCTCAGGAAGGAGACGCGTTCTGTCTCCTAGAGATGAACGTACTTTGGTGCGAAAAGTGCAAATCAATCCCCCCAGAACAACAGCAAAGGACCTTGTGAAGATGCTGGAGGAAACAGGTACAAAAGTATCTATATCCACAGTAAAACGAGTCCTATATCGACATAACTTGAAAGGCCGCTCAACAAGGAAGAAGCCACTGCTCCAGAACCGCCATAAAAAAGCCAGACTACGGTTTGCAGCTGCACATGGGGACACAGATCGTACTTTTTGGAGAAATGTCCTCTGGTCTGATGAAACAAAAATAGAACTGTTTGGCCATAATGACCATCGTTATGTTTGGAGGAAAAAGAGGGAGGCTTGCAAGCCGAAGAACACCATCCCAACCGTGAAGCACGGGGTGGCAGCATCATGTTGTGGGGGTGATTTGCTGCAGGAGGGAATGGTGCACTTCACAAAATAGATGGCATCATGAGGAAGGAAAATTATATATTGAAGCAACATCTCAAGACATCAGTCAGGAAGTTAAAGCTTGGTTGCAAATGGGTCTTCCAAATGGACAATGACCCCAAGCAAAATGGCTTAAGGACAACAAAGTCAAGGTATTGGAGTGGCCATCACAAAGCCCTGACCTCAATCCTATAGAAAATGTGTGGGTAGAACTGAAAAAGCGTGTGCGAGCAAGGAGGCCTACAAATCTGACTCAGTTACACCAGTTTTGTCAGGAGGAATGGGGGCCAGAATTCCGCCAACTTATTGTGGGAAGCTTGTGGAAGGCTACCCGAAACGTTTGACCCAAGTTAAACAATTTAAAGGCAATGCTACCAAATACTAATTGAGTGTATGTAAACTTCTAACTCACTGGGAATGTGATGAAAGAAATAAAAGCTGAAATTAATAATTCGCTCTACTATTATTCTGACATTTCACATTCTGAAAATAAAGTGGTGATCCTAACTTTAGGCACTTAACATAGGCACTATACACACATGTACACAAGGATTTTGTGTTATACATATGTGGTAGTAGAGTAAAGGCCTGAGGGCATACACTTAATATGTTGTGAAATGATGAAAAGTAATAAAGACATAACTAACCTCATAGTGGTACATGTTTACTAGTATATATTTAATTCTGTGCTCAACCCTGCCTATTACCCCGTCGCAGATGTTTTTATCTCAATATCAAATCATTTCTGGCTAACAATTAAGCACCTTACTGTGATTGTTTTTTCATTAAAATGGTACATTTATATATCTTCTTAGCAAAGAGACACGAAACAATTATGTCTGGGAGTGGTCTGAGTGGGGAGGGGAAAACTGAAAACTAGCTGTTATTGGCAGAGATGTCACCAGGCAGGCCAAAACTTCATCCCGCCAAAACAGGCTGACATTTCAAGTGGTCTTTTCTAACAGTTCTTGTATTAAAAGGGCATTTTCACAATTTCACAGTATTATTCCAACCTCATAGTGGGGAAATGTATCTAAAACAAAGGAAAATCTGGTTTTTGACAGCACTGGGCCTTTAACAGTGGCGGTGGCATCCATCAGAGGGAAAGCCCAGAATATACTGTAACTTACACAGTTAAACTGACATTTGTCCTCTTCCAATAAAAAACATTTAGTCCATTAAACATAAATACCTGTCATTATGATGCATGCCCTGTACTCAGGCCTTCTCCCGGGGGAAAGGGAAGATAAACTACATACAAATCAGAACTAGAGGAAATGCTCTAGTTCTACAAGGCCTAAAGTACACCACGAGGAATACTACTATTAGTAGTAAAACATGTTTTACATATTTTGTGTCATACTGTCAACTAGCCTATTTTGTTTTATCACAAGCCAAATGTTATCCTTGAACTACACTCAGATGATCTATTAATTGCTATATTGATACAGATGAATCCTTAGCTAACCAGACATCCCATTGACACGGCTGTTCATCACGTTGGAGCTCCCCCCATTGACCTTAAGGAGTGTTGTGACGTCAACCTTTCAAAACATTGCTCCTACGTTAGTCTGTTAGCCTACTCTAGGTCTGTGTTAAGCACATCAGACTATTCAAACATTATCCTCCTCAGGCTTATGAGGACATAGTACAATTCCATAGTTTCTTATATAAACTCTTAAACACATTCATAACTTTTTGATTCATTGTGTTGTGTGTTTGGAACTGTCGTCGCACACAGAAGGTATATACCGTCCGTTTATTTTGACCTTACTAATCGGAGACAAAGGAGGCGACGGAGATGGATTTAAGAGCTGTGTGCACAACTCAGATAACAATGTGCAAAGGAGGCCAAAACGAGATGGTGAAAAGTGGATGAAGAAGAGAAAGAGCAGCGGTCGGAGGGAAGGAGAGGTGGAGGAGAAGGGAGGGGAGGGAAGGAGCGGTGGAGGAGAAGGGCGGGGAGGGAGGGAAGGAGAGGTGGAGGAGAAGGGAGGGGAGGGAGGGAAGGAGAGGTGGAGGAGAAGGGAGGGGAGGGACGGAAGGAGTGGTGGAGTTGAGGTATTTGCTGTTGCTATGGCTGGATGCGGACTCCAGACCCACAGACCCACTGTGGTAACATGTAGACTCCAGACCCACTGTAGTAACATGTAAACTCCAGACCCACTGTGGTAACATGTAGACTCCAGACCCACTGTAGTAACATGTAGACTCCAGGCCCACTGTGGTAACATGTAGACTCCAGGCCCACTGTAGTAAAATGTAGACTCCAGACCCCTGTAGTAACATGTAGACTCCAGACCCCTGTAGTAACATGGGGAGTTATGACCCAAGCATTATCACCTCACTGAATGACCAGAACCAAGCATCGTTAACTGAATGACCAGAACCAAGCATCTTTAACTGAATGACCAGAACCAAACATTGTTAACTGATTGCCCAGAACCAAACATCGTTAACTGAATGACCAGAACCAGTCAATAACACAATAGAGAATCTATATACAGAGTGTGCAAATTGTGGGGCGGCAGGTAGCCAAGTGGTTAGAGTGTTGGGCCCGTAACTGAAAGGTTGCAGGATCAAATCCCTGAGCTGACAAGGTAAAAATCTGTTATTCTGCCCCTGAACAAGGCAGTTAACCCACTGTTCCTAGGCTGTCATTGTAAATAAGAATTTGTTCTTAACTGCCTTGTAAAATAAAATAAAATAATAAATTGTAGTGAAGGTAGGACAGTAAATAGGCCATAGTGGTGACAGCAAATAGAGATACTGGAGTGCAAAATGAGTGAAAATAATAAATATGAGGTAGTAGGGTGGGCTTATTACAGAAGGGCTATATACAGGTGTAGTGATCAATGCTGGAGTGCATGCTATGGGTGGGTGTTGCTATGGTGATAATGATGTAATCCTCTGGGTCTATACTGTACAGCAGGGGACTCACAACAAACACTGAAATAAGTCAAGGGGTGTAGGCAAGTATTAAGATATAGATATTGAAAATACTAATCTCATAATGCATGATTATTGGTAGCTATTACTGTAATAGTTATTGAAAAGGTAAGTTTAGGGTGGTTGGGTCAGTAACAGAAAGGTCGCTAGTTCAAATCCCAAAGCCGACTAGGTGAAACATCTGTCAATGTGCCCTTGAGCAAGGCACTTAACCCTTATTGCTCCTGTAAGTCACTCTGGATAAGAGCGTCTGCTAAATGACTAAAATGTAAATGTAATGTTTATCCTTGAAAGCACATTAAAATAGTAACTACTAATCACGCAACACGGTTAGAGCAGTCAGGGTTGTGCGGTGGTTAGGAAGGTGGGGTGGTTAGTGTGATCAGGGTGGTGGAGTGTTTGACACTGATTGATAGTATTCCTCACTACACCTCACATTTCTAATTAAAAGGAAAAAAATAACCAGATAAAGTGGATCAAACCTCTCTAACAACTGCAATTAGCGATTTGGCTGCTTTCGCTAATCGACCTGTTAATAAGAACGGTCGGTTGGTCTGCGAGTCACTCACTTCAAGTTTAGAACTGGATTCATTAACAAAATATGTATATTAATCACTAGAGAGTAATCACTTCGACATTGAAGGAAGGGATGATTAGATCAATGTATCTGAACACATTAAATAATAATTATCATGCAAAACAGCATGAACGAGATAATGAAGCTCATTGTCAGGTCAATTATAATTATATACTCTCCTAAAAGGAGAGGGTAGTACACGCTACAAAGCCATGTAGGAAACAACAAAATTAGCAATATCTTCAAAAGTAATGGGCAACTGCTGTATATGGGCTATTTGTTCTTACATTAGTGTTAAAGTTAGGGCTAAGGTTATGTGATGTTTGAGGTGTGTTGTAGTGGTTGGTTAATAGCATTTGTGATTAGAACGCACTGTGTTTCTGTCCTTTCTAGCATGGCCAGATAACAACAACTAAGAGGCTTCCAGCAGGAAGTAAAAACTGTATTTTCTGAAGTAAACAAAAGTACTGTAAGACCTATTACCAACAAATGTGATAATTTTTTTATACTGAAACAAGTGCAGTTACTACATGTCATGTTAATTCTAAACTGAACAATGAGGACAACTGTGTGATGGACTTCACGCATTGATGGGCAAAACGGCATGTAACACACTAGCTGTCATTCAGCATTTCCCTCAAATCAAAGATGGCCACCAATTGCCACAGGAGCTGTTCAGAAAAGGTTGTCCAATTGTCACAGAAAGAAAATATGCAACTGTGATGATGACTACAAAAATTCACTACATTTAGTGTTAATGTTTTTAAATAGTTACCATTACTACTTTATACTGAGACCAAAAACATTGGGTCATTCAACAAATAAAAAAAATACAAACGTTTTGTATGAACATCATACGTGAACAGTGAACCACCTTTCAAAGACTTCAGTCTGACTCCCTCTCAGATCCCTGTCTGTCAGCCAGCTCACTTCCTCCTACAACCACATCTCTCTCTCTGCTGGTCAGACATCAGCTGCTGCCCTGAAACCGCCTGGCCACCTCCACAGTGACACATATCAATAGTAATCTGACGTGTGGCTGGCGCTGGAAACCCTTCGAGCCCTGGAACCTGACTGGCAGCACCTGTCTCCCTGATGGGGACGTAAGGGGCCATGCAGTACATCCTGGCTGGCTCGCCAAACACTGATCCGACATGACACGGTGAGAAACCAGTACATCCTGGCTGGCTCGCCAAACACTGATCTGACATGACACGGTGAGAAACCAGTACATCCTGGCTGGCTCGCAAGAGCTCCTTAGCGTGTCGGTGCCCAGTCTGGGGCCGGCAGCCAGCTTAACCACAGGTCTGGAATCGTCCTCTGTGTCGGTGCCCAGGCTGAGCACGGCGTTCAGTCCTGCCCCAGGGATGGGACTGGATACGGGTCAGGAAGTCTGCTCCACTCCTGTGCAGGAGCAATCCGCTCCGCCGGTGCCCAGTCCGAGGCCGGACGTCTTTTTCACTCCAGTGCCAGAGCAGTCCGCTCCACCGGTGCCCAGTCCGGGGCCGGTCGTCTGCTTCACTCCAGTGCCGGAGCAGTCCGCTTCACCGGTGCCAATTCAAGGACCGGTCGTCTGCACCGCTCCAGAGCCGGAGCCACCTGCCACACCGGTGCCCAATCCGGACCCGGTCGTCTGCCCCGCTCCAAAGCCGGAGCCACCTGCCACACCGGTGCCCATTCCGGGTCCGGTCATCTGCCCCGCTCCAGGGCCGGAGCCGTTCGCCAGACCAGGTCCCATTCCAGGATTGGTCATCAGACTCGCGTCAGGGAGGAAGTTGTCCACTTCACCGGGGCCAGAACAGCCACCGAGGTGAATTGTCCCTCCCCAACCCTCTCATGTCATTTTTTTTATAATAATTTTTTTATTGATCGCGGTCGGGAATCCGAGCCTTAGAGGGGGGGTACTGTCAGGCTCTGGCCATAGGGATCCCTTTGGCTCCTCTAGATAGCCAGGGTCAGAGCCTGACATATCTAGGTCTCTAGATCTATGTTTTGTGTTGAATCCCCAATTAGAGGCAGCTGCATTGTCTATGATTGGGGATTCTATTTAAGTTGGTTCTGTCCCACACCGGTGTGTGGGTCATTATTTTGAAGTCACAGGAAAAGTAAGTGTGTTTCCGTTTTTGTGAGTGCATTGTTGTTTTGTTTGTATAGTTCGTAACATTGAGTTTTGAGTGAAATAAAACGAACTCGCTGCGCTGCTCCTTGGTCTCTCCCTACACCCACTCGTGACAATGACACGGTGAGAAACCAGTACATCCTGGCTGGCTCGCCAAACACTGATCCGACATGACACGGTGAGAAACCAGCACATCCTGGCTGGCTCGCCAAACACTGATCCGACATGACACGGTGAGGATAAAGGGAGATAGAGGGGGCTGGAAATAAAAGAATGAGGAAGAAAGAGAGAGACTGATGGAGAGAGGTAGAGAGAGGGAAGGTTGGCACAGAAAACAGGGGATAGGGAAATAAAATAACAAAGGATGAGGGAGGAAAAGAGATAGACAGATAGAAAGAGAGAGACACAGAGAGAGACAAAGAGAAAGAGAGAGAGAGAGAGAGAGAGAGAGAGAGAGAGAGAGAGAGAAGGTAGGTTGGAGTTGCCAGCCAGGGTGCTCGTGGCACAGGGTGTACCCATCAACACGGATGAGTGTTAGCCGAGAGCAGCGTGTCACAATGATGGAGGGCTTGGATCACTTACATCAGCCCTTCATCTGACTGGAAGAGATCAATCTCCATGTCTAATACAAAAGGACACGGTCAAATATCCTTTAACATGGGCCCTCCTCTCTGTCTCTCGTTCTCTTGTGTCAGTTAACTGCTAAGTAACTCTGTTTGTCAGGCTTCACGTTGACCACGCTCCCATTTTCACCTCTCATTTCCTCTGTCCCTTGTATTCATGGTCAAAGCACAGTGGTAGGGATGGGTGATTTACTGACAACTGTATGCTATTTAGCACATCGTATCTATATCGAGCACATCACATTTTATGACTTATTAAAAAATATTACAATCATAAACATCTGATTTGTTTATACAGTAAAAATTCTAATTGAACTAGAAATCCTTTGCTGAAAACCTTTCACAAAAGCTATTGCATCTTTGACAAAAGCCAGCTATACTGTATACTATAAGTAGAAACTAATCAAAGGGGAACCACACTCCACACTATGACAGGGATTATAAAGAAGGAAAACAGCCAATGGCTGTGGAAGGACAGGTAATAACAGCCAATGTCTGTGGAAGGACAGGTGATAACAGCCAATGGCTGTGGAAGGAGAGGTGAAAACAGCCAATGGCTGTGGAAGGACAGGTGATAATAGGGTTGTGTTGTGATGGTGGAGTCTATCTCCCTGCCCAGCCTTGCAGTCCCCGTACCCACAGAGAGTTTTACTGTAACCCTACTCCTCTTGATTAACATGACATATCCCCCCTCTGTATGCAGGGAGGAGAAGGATGGAGGGATGATTAACTGTCTATCTGTCCCTCACTGTGACTCCTTCTCTCCTTTCCTCCTTATTCCCCCCCCCTCTCTCTATTAAATTCTGTCTTCCCTCTGTCTCACCGCCTCTTATTCTCTCTCTCCTTATCTTCCTCCCTCTCTCCCTACCTCTGACATCCTCCCTCTCTCCTTAACCCTGACATCCTCCCTCTCTACCTACCCCTGACATCCTCCCTCTCTCCTTACCCCTGACATCCTCCCTCTCTCCCTACCCCTGACATCCTCCCTCTCTCCTTAACCCTGACATCCTCCCTCTCTACCTACCTCTGACATCCTCCCTCTCTCCTTATCCCTGACATCCTCCCTCTCTCCCTACCTCTGACATCCTCTCTCTCTCCTTACCTCTAACATCCTCCCTCTCTCCCTACCCCTGACATCCTCCCTCTCTCCCTACCTCTGACATCCCCCCTCTCTCCCTACACCTGAAATCCCCCCTCTCTCCCTACACCTGAAATCCTCCCTCTCTGTTTACCCCTGACATTCCCTTACTGTCCTCAGACCCCTGCACATCCCCTGACAGCACATCCCCTGTCCACCTGAAGTCCAGGGTTGCATGAGGGTTGTAGATAGGTACATTTTTCAGAGCACACAGGGTTATGTGCTTGGCTAGACCAGCAAGCCCCAGCTGAGGTAAGGAGAGGATGGATGTCAGCTCAGGGCATTGGAATTAATTAAGTAAATTGTTATTGAGCGCACATCACAACACTAATACCTTTGATCGCTTCATTTGTATCATGTAGGGGCTTGGCCAAAACAACTGTAGCATAACACAATGGATGACCTGCTCTATTTGAAAAAAAAAAAAACTAAAATTGTATTGAAACAAATGCTAGGGCGCTGCCTCGAAGTACTGTTCAAAATTCAGTGGATATCAGCTGTTGTTTGTGTATCGGTGACTTGAGCAGTTCCTGGGCCAAGATTCTGGGCCAAGATGTCACTGTGGGTTAGTGATAGTGAGAGGCAGTAAGGGAAGGGCCTGAGGTTCTGTTCTCTCTCTCTCTCTCCTCAAGGTTATCTTCACATCCTCCTCTCCTCTCAAAGCCTCCATTAGGATCTACTGCCAGCCTGCTCCAGTACCAACGCATCGCATAGCGCTCTCTGAAAACACATAATAGATCATTATATTTTGTGGATTTCTTCGTATACCTCAAAATAATAGTATTTCTCCTATACCTGGTATAAGTCTATGTATGAAAAAATATGTTTTATGTTCATCTATGTTTCTAGTGTAAGTCTATGTATGAAAAAACATGTGGTGTTCATACAAGTTCCAGAAGGCATTAAAAACACACGCTAGGCCAGCCCAGCCCAGAGTCATATCCCGAAGTCATCCACATCTCAGGGTCACAGTGCGTAAACAAAAGACACCGCGAGACATGCTACGTGTGTTCACTCCAATTCATCTAATTTCATGCCATTTTCCCTTTTCCACCGCCATCCGATTACCCCTGAATCAGGGTTCACCCTGGAGCCCTCAGACGTAGCTAGAGGAGAGACAACTCGACCATGCTAGTTAGCACTGGCTTAACGGTGTCAAGTGGAAAGTGGGTTTTTTGTCTTTCTTGTTAGGCAACCCCTGTGAAATGTATCCAGGCCTTTAGAAGTGCTCATATCATTCCATACTTAAGTCCCTAAAACCCCTAAAGTAATTATTATTTTCCTAACTTGATGTTATATATCACTTTTTGTTTTAATAGTTACTGGTTAAGACTTCAGGTAGCTTGACTCCCCACACTGTGATTTCCAAGCCACCAAATGCAGCTGTTTTCACATGTGGACACATAAAAATGAATAATGAGGTTAAAAAGTAGCGAAGTGTCCCTTTAAATGCAGATATCATGTACCCTCTACTGGCTCATACATCATTAAGGTCAATCAGGTTTGGTTTTTGAAAAGGAAATGCATCCTTAGCAAAGGGGAAAGGCAGTTGTTAAAATTCTATCTGGAATAAATTCAACCATCTGACCTTAATGACTCAGACGTCAACCCAATCATCTCGCAGCCACACGACTTGTCAGAAACGATCTACCAATCAAATTATGACAGTAAAATAACTTGTCTGCTCGTATTAAAGTGACGGAGAAACCTGTTCCTTCCGTTTAAAGCCATTTAGTCAGCGAGTCGTTGTAACAGATTAAAAGGTTGTTTTGGATGCTGTACCATTCGAATGACTTCGCTCTCTTGGTTCTGGTGAAGGAATGTTGATATTGGTTATTATTATGAAAGACCTGCTAATTCCTCCTGTAAATCAAGCTATCTATTCTAATCCAATACATGAATAAAACACACAAATAAGCTCTGATACTCATAACTCTAGACTAGCTGACCTCAAGCACTTTAAGCACACAACCTCTATAGACATTGACATTGTGATTGGTTATTCAAATAAGACGCCCCTCTGATTTGTTAAATAGGAGAGACAAGCACAAATAGAGGCTAAGATACTTAGCATTATTAGCTCCCCCTGAATACATCCATACAGAAGATGATGGACCACCTCTCTTTCCAAGGCAACGGGTCCCAACGTTTCATATCGCCCCTGACGCAATGAATAATCCACACGGCAGTTAATGTGAGCTATGCTGATACTCCCACCATAGTTTGTGTTCAGACATCACAGCTTAGTGTCTGCTGATTGTATATTGAAGCCGAGGCCAGTTAACAATAAATCACTGGATTCACCAGCCAGAGAGAAAAGCAGTTTAGACAACGGCCCAATGGTAATTGACAGATGAGTTGAGCTCCTTTCACCACATTAGCTCTGGAACACTGAGACTGAGCTGGGAACGGTAGTGTGTGTGTGTGTGTGTGTGTGTGTGTGTTCGTGCGTGTTTGAGTGTGTATGCCTGTCCTAAACTAAAGATGTGTGTGTGTGTCTCTAAACTAAAGATGCTGTGGCAGATGTGTCACTTATATATGTACCTCTGCTCTAAACAAAAACACACTGTGCTCATTATTCCCTTTCCCTTTACTTTCATGTTGCTTTGTAGTGGATGAACCATGCATGCTCCCTCCCTCACTGCTGTGATGGTTATACTGCGTACATGCCTGACGACTGTTAAGACCGAGCAAGAAAAAAGGCTTGGCCATGTAGCTATGCCGTTTATCCACTGAGGTAAGTGAAATCACCCATCATGATTAACCGACTGGGAACTGATTGCGCATATTTTCATCTTGAGTGTTTAGTGAGTGTGATTGACAAGTAGTACTCAATTAATGTAGAATTACACGTTAACTCTGAATGAATTCACAGTTCATTCTGACAAATCAGGCTACAAAAAATAATTCACATACTCGTCATGGCTGAACATCTCTACATAAACATCTCTACATAAACATTATTTTTCAATGACCTAGATTTAGGATGACTTTAATAATGCTATCAGAGTTCACTGATTCCTCTGTCCTTTCAGCGTGACAAGTAACCTAGCAACTACCAAAACATTAGAACTCTTCATCCTCTTCGTGAAGGGTAGAAAGCACCTTACACCGGCTCACACTACACACTAAGCCATCCCTTTCACAAAGGAGAAACTGGAGGACCCATTGATCCTGCCGTATAACTATCCAAACTATCTGGCTAGTGTCCACCGTCATTCATTACCCTGATGGACTCCTCTGTTTCCAAATCAGGGAGAGAAAACCACTGCAGACCTGCGCTAGCTAACTTCTGGCAGGAACTAAAAGTAATACTGGGAAACACTAGACCACATCTCAAATGTCCACTGGGCACAGTCACGGTCACAAATCACGGTGGAACATGAATAATAGTTTGACTTGCGTTAGCAATCGGCTTTGAAAGCTGGTTTCTAACAGCAATGTGGCCTATCCATTAGATATATGCTTGTCTATTCACTGTCACTGAGGCTGACCAGTAATACCGGGAACTGGACCAGGTTCAGAGGAATTAGAGGGATGTTATTGCAGAGTGGCCTGGGCCTGGGTTAGCAAGAACTCATGTCCTTGTCTGTCTATCTCCCTGACAGTTTCTCAGTAGACGCACGGGTATCGTTTCACTCTTACCAGTGTTGGGCTTGTATAAGACTAAATGTCAGATAATGTCTTTGTCATGGTAAATAACATGGCCCTTTCTGTAATGGTCACAGAAGGTACACATTTAGGAGGATGGGTGTTCCAACACTGCTCATAACATTTAATTTGATCTCTAAACTTAAGTGGCACAGTCCTCAAACTGTTTATAGCCTTTTAGTCAAAACAAATTCAGCACATCTTCCACTTGAAGATGTCTTAAGAGGAAATATCACAAAGGAAAAACATTTACTAAGTGAAAAAAATAAACAAATATATTTGAAACAAAATCGCAAATAATCTTGACACAAAACTTGACGATGTCATCTTTTGACTTGAAGTTCTACATGTATACTTTCAAGAGACTCGTTCGACTACATCAGACAGCAAGGTAAAAAACAATGGTGTCACTGACATTCCCCCAAACCTAACACAAACACAATTATTCAGAAGGAGAGAGAGCGAGAGGAGGGTGCCATTTGCAAACTGAAAGACAAGACACTTGATAGAAGGCAGCGCGTGAAAGTTCAGCAGGGAAGTTCAGCAGGTGAAACCCCAGCCTCCTCATCTCTAACAGAGAGAAAGAACGTCCTGTGAGTGCCAGGCTGCGTCCCAAATGGCACCTTGATCCTTAAATAGTGCACTCCATTTTTTACCAGAGCCATATGGGCCCTGGTCAAAAGTAGAGCACTAAATTTGGAATAGGTTGTCATTTGGGATGAAACCCCATTGAGTTCCAGTTCTCTCCTGGTTAATAACAGTGATATTCAAGGCCTGCCTCCAAAAATGAGGTCTCATCATAATTTCTCCGGCGAGGAGAGGACAGAGGAGTGTGTGTTTTGGCCGTGTGGTGAGTGATTGCGGTGCCCGGTTCCCCCTCGCTCTCCCTCGTCTCATCCATCTCCATAGCCCAGCACTAATGGCTAGTCATGTTGCAGAGCCAATCCACTCCTGGGAGGAATAACATCACATCACCTCCCTCCGATAAAGGCAACACAGTATACACAGAGGGACAGCAGATATACCACAGAGGGACAGCAGATATACCACAGAGGGACAGCAAATATATACTACAGAGGGACAGCAGATATACCACAGAGAGACAACAGATGTACTACAAAAGGACAGTAGATATACCACAGAGGGAGAGCAGATATACCACAAAGAGACAGCAGATATACCACAGAGGGACAGCAAATATATATCACAGAGAGACATCAGATGTACCACAGAAGGACAGTAGATATACCACAGAGGGATAGCAGATATACCACAGAGGGATATACACAACTGTCAGCTGCTCTCTGTGTGTGAAGCTGTGCATCACAGAACACTAGTAGAACCGAATGGAACCAGATAAAAAATTGTAATGGAGACAGCGGCAGCAAAGTGAAAATGAACCTAAACGGAATAGGAATACAAACATGATTCTCGCAGCAAGAAAATAAGCCTCAAAACATTGCTATTGGTTTAGGACCCAAACAAAGTCTCATATAAGCTGACTCATTAAAACATATTAACCCACATAAACTAGTTTTGGAAATCAAAAGCATATGATGGTAGACTACATCACAAAGCGAAAGTGATTAATACACAGGATTATTAGGGGGAAAGGAATCCGCCCTAGTCGCCCATTATATATTCTTGGCATCCATTCTAAGTGTAGCTCGAAAGAGGAAATATGTATGTGGAAATAAGTGATCACGATGGCTATTTCTTTTTTTATGAGAGCTCATTACGTCCCTGTGCTGTGAGTTAGAGGCCCATTTTATATCCCCATCTCTAATGGCTTTAAAACTGATCCTTAGCACCTCATCAGCTGCACAAACTGGCAAACTCCTCAAAGGATACAAGACTTACTGACAAGTACTTATGAGAGAGGTGTATACACTACATGACCAAAAGTATGTGGACACCTGCTTGTCGAACATCTCATTCCAAAATCATGGCCATTAATATGGAGTTGGTCCCCCCTTTGCTGCTATAATAGCCTCCACTCTTCTAGGAAGGCTTTCCACGAGATTTTGGAACATTGCTGCGGGGACTTGCTTCCATTCAGCCACAGGAACATTATTGAGGTCGGGGACTGATGTTGGGCGATAAGGACTGTCTTGCAGTCGGCGTTCAAATTCATCCCAAAAGGGATCGATGGGGTTGAGGTCAGGGCTCTGTGCAGTCAAGTTCGACAAACCATTTCTGTATGGACCTCGCTTTGTGCATGGGGGCATTGTCATGCTGAAACAGGAAAGGGCCTTCCCAAAATGTTGCCACAAAGTTGGAAGTACAGAATCATCTAGAATGTCATTGTATGCTGTAGCGTTAACATTTCCCTCCACTGGAAATAAGGGGCCTGAACCATGAAAAACAGCCCCAGACCATTATTCCTCCTCCAATAAACTTAACGGTTGGTACTATGCATTCGGGCAGGTAGCGTTCTCCTGGAATCCACCAAACCCAGATTTGTCTGTCGGACTGCCAGATGGTGAAGTGTGATCATCACTCCAGAGAACTTGTTTCCACTGCTCCATAGTCCAATGGCGGCAAGCATTACCCCACTCCAGCCGACGCTTGGCATTGCGCATGGTGATCTTAGGCTTGTGTGTGGCTGCTCGGTCATGGAAACTCATTTCATGAAGTTCTCGACAAACTGTTCTTGTGCTGATGTTGCTTCCAGAGGCAGTTTGAAACTCGGTAGTGAGTGTTGCAACCGAGGACAGACAATTTTTATGCGCTACGTGCTTCAGCACTCGGCGGTCCTATTCTGTGAGCTTGTGTGGCCTACCACTTCGCGGCTGAGCTGTTGTTGCTCCTAGACATTTCCACGTCACAATAACAGCGCTTACAGTTGACATGGGCAGCTTTGGCAGGGCAGAAAATTGACAAACTGACTTGTTGGAAAGGTGGAATCCTATGACGGTGCCACGTTGAAAGTCACTGAGCTTTTCAGTACGAGCAATTCTACTGCCAATATGTGTCTATGGAGATTGCATGGCTGTGTTCTCAATTTTATACACCTGTCTGCAACGAGTGTGACTGAAATAGCCAAATCCACTAATTTGTCCACATACACCATGGCCAAGAGTATCTCTCTAGGCCCAGTTGAGCTATAAAATACAGTACTGATCACACACTTAAAATACAGTACTGATCACCCATCTAAAATACAGTACTGATCACCCATCTAAAATACAATACTGATCACCCACCTAAAATACAGTACTGATCACCCACCTAAAATACAGTACTGATCACCCATCTAAAATACAGTACTGATCACCCATCTAAAATACAATACTGATCACCCACCTAAAATACAGTACTGATCACCCATCTAAAATACAGTACTGGTCACCCACCTAAAATACAGTAGTGATCACCCATCTAAAATACAGTACTAATCCCCCATCTAAAATACAGTACTGATCACCTTCCTCTCTCTGCTCTCTCTCTCCCTCTCTCTATGTCCCCTATATATACACCCCTCTCTCCCTCCATCTCTTCCATCTTTCCCTTTCCATCCCCTTACCTCCCTCTATATCATCCATCTTTCTCTCTCTTTCTTTCTGTCTTTCTCTTCCCCTTCCCCCTCCCCACTCACAGCTCTGTCATCTAGCCTCTCCCCTGTCTCTCCGGCGTGCCCTGACAGCCCATTCCTCATCATTTCCCTGTTTTGGCAAAATCCAAATCTCCCCCTAATGGTTCTGCTGCTCTGATCTGAACGCTTCCAGATGTTTGTTTATTTGTTGTGCCTCGACTGTAAAACAGTTTACTCTTAGTTTAGATGTCTTCCCAGGGATCGGATGTGAGGGTGTGGGTGTGTGTGTGGGTGTGTGGGTGTGTGTGTGTGGGTGTGTGTGTGGGTGTGTGTGTGGGTGTGTGTGTGTGTGTGTGTGTTTGCGAGCGTGCACATGTGTGTGTTTATTGAGCGCTGTAGATCCACAGATCGCCCCCATGTGTAAAAAAGCAAACTGCGAGGCAAACGTGAGAAGTCCCATGGGTGTCGTCAGTGTGTGTGTGTGTGTCTGCGTACGTTAGGGGGTTTGAAGGCTTTGAAGCCCTGCTTTCCTCCAGGGTTTTAATAGCATTTGTGCACCGTATAAAATACATACATACTAAGCAGCTGGAAGCAGTCCCAGAGTGAGAGCATTAAGCTAGGCTTCATGGCATTTCTCTTTGTTTATTCTCTGTTTACTTAGCAGTTTATACACTGGGATCACTTTCATTTAGGCCTGTCACTGGTGAAGGATGGACCACATCAAACAGTCTGATCCATTAAAGAGCTGTGGCTGATGCCCAAGACATATATTAGCCTAAATATGTAGAGAATCATAACTTTTAACGGGAAGTCCTGTACATAAATAGACCATCAAATGTGGAGCATCAAAAGTGGTTGTTGTTGTCGTACGTTTTACGCCTACAGATCTACATCTCTATATTATCAGATGATGACATGTTGTTGTTGTCGTACATGTTTTACGCCAACAGATAACTACATCTATCTCTGAGAATGTTATATTATCAGATAATGACATGTTGTTGTTAAACCATCACACACATTATGTTTGACAGGTTTTATTATAATTCTAACTTGATTCTATATTAACTATAGTAAGTCACTATGGAGTAATGCTCTATTTAAACTCTTTATGTATTTATTATAAGCCTCTTATTATTTGTCTATTTTAGGTATGTTGTGAGGACAAACTTTAGCCCGAGACTCATTGGGAGATCAAATCCACAATGTTATTATAGGTCTAATGTACTCTGATAGTGAGATCCATTTTGAAACAGCGCTCTGCTCCATACATGAGGTGTCGTCGAGAAGAGTACTTTGAATCTGGGACAGGCGGCCTGTCAGACAGATTAAACCAGAGCTGACAGTAGAGGAGGTCCCTAAGACCTAGTGACTTCGCTCCTCAGAACTCTCTCCTAGACTAGTCACTCTACTCCACTCTGTGTCACCATGGCCTGCTCCAATACACCACAGTCTCCCTCTCCTAGCCGCTAGTGTGCTTCCTCTCTCTTTCCGTGTGCTCTCTCTCGTGTCTGTGTGCATATGCGTGTGCATGTGTGTGTGTGTGTGTGTGTGTGTGTGTGTGTGTGTGTGTGTGTGTGTGTGTGTGAGTTGCTTACTGTTGACCTCTTGAGCTGGCCCACTATGGAGTCGGACGCATCACAGCGGCAGTGTTTTAAAGCTACTACCCTGCTGTGAGGTCTGTTACCATGGCCTCAGGGTCGCTCACACAACATAGCTACAGACACAAAGAACCGGTGACCTTGTATTTCTATTACAACCCTGACTGGCTGACGGCCTTTCTGCAGCTGCAAGATGTAGGATCTTAATTTGACCAGGTTCTCACAGCAGGAAAATAATCCTGCAATAACAGGAAATGGGAATTATTGTGTGGATTATAATACAATTTACATTTTTCTAGGGGTTGATACATTCTTTGTTAGGGCAAATCAATTTGAAATTTTAAAGAGGAAATGACAAACTTTAAAAGCCTTTTTAAACCTTGAATACACTACACGCTTGCATTTATTGCAACAACAGGGTGATCAAATGAAGATCCTACACCTGTAGCTAACACAGTGGTGGTGAACAGATAGCAGCACTAGCGGTTCTAGCTTGTATGACGCCCTGGGCGATTCCCCCCTTCAGCCCCCGTGCCCGCGCCCGCCATGATGTAGTGAGGACCAAAGGGGCTCATTCTCCTGTAATATGTCTGATGCAGTGAGGACCAGAGAGGCTCATTCTCCTATAATACGTCTGATGCAGTGAGGACCAGAGAGGCTCATTCTCCTGTAATACGTCTGATGTAGTGAGGACCGGAGAGGCTCATTCTCCTGTAATATGTCTGATGCAGTGAGGACCAGAGAGGCTCATTCTCCTGTAATACGTCTGATGTAGTGAGGACCGGAGAGGCTCATTCTCCTGTAATATGTCTGATGAAGTGAGGACCAGAGAGGTTCATTCTCCTGTAATACGTCTGATGTAGTGAGGACCAGAGAGGCTCATTCTCTCCTGAACATTTAAAAATGTGATGATCTAGTCACGTTGGTGGAGTTTAAACACTTGGTCGATGTAAATATTATAGAAGAGTGTAATTGTCTTTAGAACAGCTGTTTTTATTTATGACATTCATGTTTCTTTATGTAATATGTAATTGTTGTATTGTATGTGTGTATAGTTTTGTTCAATGTTGTGCTAGTGTATGTAAGCTGTTTTGTCTGAAACTTTGTTCCCCCTGCTGCTGTTGGACATGGTCTCTCTTGAAAAAAAGATTTTATCTCAATAAGAAAAACCTGTATAAATAAAGGTTCAATAAGGAAAGGTTAATCTTTACCCTTGTGGTTCTTGCCGTCTCTAGAGCCTCTGGGTAGAGGGGTGTAGAGCAGGGAGGGACAAGCCGACTTAGGGTCACCTGGGGCCTGTGGAAAGGAAAGACACTCACACTTTACTGTTTAGATTGGAGAAGAAAACACATGTCCTCTGCTCTCAAACACATTCAGAGATAGAGAGAGAGAGAGAGAGAGAGGGGGATAGAGAGAGAGAGAGAGAGAGAGAGAGAGAGAGAGAGAGAGAGAGAGAGAGAGAGAGAGAGAGAGAGGGAGAGAGAGGTAGAGAGGGAGAAAGAAAGCGATACAAAGAGAGAACTGATTCAGAAAGAGAAAGAGAGAGAGGAGTGAGGTGGAGGGATTTCATTGCCGTGACTGATTGTCCAAGTGCCATAAATTCTATTGATGAGGACAGGAAATGTTGGAGCTGCATTCCTGTGTTATCATGAGGGAAGCAGCACTCAGGGCCAGATCAGGTTGTATTACTTTGTTGTGAAGAGGTAGGAGCTATGACACGTGACATCTATGTTCTGTCCCCCTGTTCTGTCTACCCTTCCCGTCTGTTAAAGGGGGGTCTATGGTAGGGAAGACCCCATGACTACTGAGCCATGACCTGCTGTAGGGGTGAAACCAAGGGCACACACCACTCACTATGATACACAGACCCTCTAACCCTTGCCCTAACTAGAGATAAATCCACTGTTTTCTGAGCTCTCAGCTCTTTTTTACACAGGTTGCGTTTTTGGTAAGTGTGTCGCAATATTCAAAGGGTGTTTCTAAACAGGTCACGTGTTGTTCTTGTTCTTCTTCATCTTCTTCTTCAAGGACCCAAACATCCTGTTTTATTGGTCTTCTGTTCACTGTATTTCTAGCTGTTTCAACAGGCAGTTCATCATGATGCGGTCCTATCTGATGCCTTTGCAGAAATACTCTCCTTTCCTCTCCTCCTGGGAGGAATTCAGCAGGCTTTAAATCATAGCAGAACACTAAAGTGACAAATACATATTAGAGATGTTTTAGTGCTGATATTCCTCTGGTGTAGTTGATTCTCTAGTCTAGCCTCCATGCACAACCTTGAGGAACGAGAGCGGTGGACAATGCTAAATGATAACCTATTCTTCATTGGCGGTGTAAATTGAAAATGATCACGTAATGTGCTTTCAGATAGGATCTCAGAAGGACATTCCAGTAACCGTGGTCAACACATGCTTTATATTACTAGAAGACGAAGAAGAGTCTGGGACAAATTACATCAACGAGTTTAATTAATGACTTACTGGTAGATGAGCGAAATAGAATTAAAACAATACAAAATATCCTGTCGACATAATATTTTATAAAAAATAAAAAAACTGAATAAAGAAGCCAAACAAATTAAAAGGTTGGTGGACATATAATAGTCTATTCTAAAATAGTATATGAACATTATTTCCAGAGAAAAGTATATATTCTTTGGTATCTGGAACTGTGGCCTATCAGATTCAATGAAACCCTCATGTTCTATGACTGAGTGGAATTTTCACTTAATTAAATTCTACTTTATGTCACTCAAACTAAAATTGTAATTGTACATCCTTTGGGGTGTGGAGAATTCAATTTGACTTTCAACTTATGAGTTGAATGGGAGTCAATTCAAAAATTCTGAATTGAGCACCACCCTGCTCCAATGTCCTACCCTGGCCCAACAAAGACCCTCCTAATCCTGCTGTTTGTCCACAATGAATCTTCCCACCGGCCTCCACCCACAGACTGAGATGAGGGGTGGGGGAGGTAGGGGGTTAGTGGTTGGATAGGATGCAATGTTCTGGGGTGGCCCCTCAAAGTTTGGCAGGGACGGCAATCAGGTGCTGCACCCCAAAAGTGGTCCATTGTCAACATTGAAGCATTGCCCTGATCCCCCTCCAGCTGCACCTGACGCCCTCTGCACCCCTTCCCCCTCCCTACCACGCTATGCCACGTCAACTGATCTCTCCCTCCTTCCCTATCCACCACCACCCCACCTGCAGAACATTAATCAGCCAGTTCTCCATCTCTTTTTTTATCTCTCCCTCTTTCTCTTTACAATGATCTCTGTCCTCTCTATCTATTCCTTTTTACCTCTTTCTCTCCTTCTCTCTCCCCCGCTTTCTGTCCATCACTCTCCCCCCCCCTCCTTCCCTGACATCTACCCATTCCATGTTTTTGAATGTGTTTTGTCTCATGTCGGCAAGTCATAACTGACTATGAGGTCCAATAGGTCCAGTAGTCCCTAGCTAGGCCTTCGTGTGCCTATGGCAAACTGCAATAGTAGATGTAATATTATAATATATACAGTACATGCTGCATATTCAGATCAAAAAGGAGCTTCAAAGAAATAAGAAGCTGATGGATTGAAGAGGGCCTGAGATCACATCAATACTGAGGAATGCTAAAAGCAAACATACTTAATGTTTAAAACACACTGAGGACTACAAGCCATTATAGCCACCAGACTCTCTCTCTTTCTCTGTCTGTCTTGCTCTCTCTCTCTCTCTCTCTCTCTCTCTCTCTCTCTCTCTCTCTCTCTCTCTCTCTCTCTCTCTCTCTCTCTCTCTCTCTCTCTCTCTCTCTCTGTCTGTCTGTCTGTCTGTCTGTCTGTCTGTCTGTCTGTCTGTCTGTCTTTCTTTCTTTCTTTCTTTCTTTCTTTCTTTCTTTCTTTCTTTCTTTCTTTCTTTCTCTCCGTCTCTCCCTCTCTCTGTCTTTCTCTCCCTCCTAGTTGTTCCTGCACTGAGCAGAGGGGGGTGCTGCAGTGTTATCTATTTAACAGCCTCCCTTCCCCTCTCTCTGAGCTGTCCAGAGTCCTATGCCCAAGGCATATGCTGAGTGTTCACATCGTTATAGTCTGTGCTGTGTGAGTTATCAACACAGCTTAGGATAATATGGCACAAATGTATAGGCTGCGGAGAAGGAAATCTCTCTGATAATGGTTCTGAACAGAGGACAGTGTACATTGCAGCTCTACTCCTAATAGGGACTACACAGAGAGAGAGAGAGAGAGAGAGAGAGAGAGAGAGAGAGAGAGAGAGAGAGAGAGAGAGAGAGAGAGAGAGAGAGAGAGAGAGCATTGAGATAAGGGCATGTAGAATATGTGATGTACCTCAGATCCAACATTCTGTCTATTTCAGTATGTGGTTCAGACCCAACATTGTGTCTATTTCAGTATGTGGTTCAGACCCAACATTGTGTCTATTTCAGTATGTGGTTCAGACCCAACATTGTGTCTATATCAGTATGTGGTTCAGACCCAAGATTGTGTCTATTTCAGTATGTGGTTCAGACCCAACAGTGTGTCTATATCAGTATGTGGTGAAGTCAGGTGTTTCTCAGATAGACAGAGACAAAACCATATACTGGACAGAGCCTTTGGCAAACTCTGTCCAACGTTAAGATAACCACTCTAAATGTTTCATGGGTTCAAATACAGTGCACTACAAAGTATACTAGGGTGTCAACTGAGTCTCAGACAGATTTTCTGAATGGAGTGCCCTGTTCATAAGGAGGGAGTTAGATTCCTCCCTACCTCTCTCCCTACCTCTCTCCTCACCTCAACCTCCCTCCTTAAGACTGACCAGCAATACAATCTAATCAGTGCAAGCAAGGTTACGTTGTAGAGGTCTAGTGGTGTAAACACCAGCATATTTTTTATCTGCCCCTGCATCTGGACAAGCAGACAAAGTGCTAAAAGGAAGTAAATGGGTCCTGACAGCCACATCAAAGGGTTCAGCCAGCGGCTTACTGCTACTTAAGGCACAGGAATGCTGTTGCTAAGCATCAGACTACAACCTATCAGAGCCCCAAGGAGTACACGGAGGGGCCGAGGACTGGGCCTTGGAGAGTAGCGAGGGAGAGGGGGATGTGGGGGGGAGAGAAAGAAAGAGAGAGGGAGAGAGAGATGGGGGGAAAGGAGAGAAGCAAAAGAGAGAGGAGGTGGAGATAGGATACTCTCTCCCTTTCTCTCTCCCTGACAGTGAGGGGAGGCTAGGGACTCAAGGAGGTTTTGTAGCTTAAAGCAATTGTTAGAAGAAACAGGCTTTCTGTTTTGTTTTCTCTTGACACCATCTTTGCTCTTTGCGCTTGTCAAAGACATGTCTAGAAATGTATTTTAAATGTTTTCTCTTTGGGTCTATATAAAAAATATTTATTTTGTGTGTGAGATTGAAACTTTTTTTCTCGTATTTCCTTCAGCACTTGCACTGCTTTATGATGATTTTAGAGATCAGAGGAGACAGAAGTTGTACATTTATTTGAGTCAACATTTAATACTGGCCTGACACATTTTTCATAATACTTTAAAGTCATTTTGTGCTTCATGCCTCTGATGTTCGGGGTTATGAACATAAAAAGAAAGATACAAAACAAGTGATGAAAAATGAGGCAGAGACATTGACTAACAATATCTAAATAAAATAACAGTTACTGTTAACAATGGCAAAAAGACACAATGTTCTAATTTAGACACAAAGACGATTCTCTAATTCAAAGTTAAATCCCAGTTTAAACGTCATAAGTAGCAAAGTTGACTATGTAGCAGAGGTACATTTAAGAGCCTAAAACAAATGATAGGTGCATGTTTTTGACAAAGAAAAACTTAGTGCCTAGCAAAAAAACTAATTGAAGTCAAACCTTGAATAATGTTTTGTGGGGGGTTTTGTGGAGATCATATCTGCATTGTTATGCTGAAAATAATGTAAGAGTTAGTTCAGCACAGTAGAAGCCACAACTAAGAGAAAAAGTACTTTTAAGGAAACACTTTTATACATTTGACCTTGATAACGTGCACAGACTCAGCAAGATAAACTTTGGTAGAGCATTTCCTTTAATGACTCACCAGTTCTACTCCAGTGAACTGGCTCCGTGTAAATGGATCATATGATCGCTGATCATAAGACCAGCAACTCTTTGGGGTTGGTTCGCTTAGAGCATAAAGTGAAGGGTGCAGCACTAGAAAAGCCTACAACCGTGCCTCTGTGTACAGCTTAGTATTAAACAAGCAAATGATGGATAACACACACACACACACACACACACACACACACACACACAGACAGACACACAGAAACACAACAGTGTTAAACAAGCAAAGGTCGTCTCACTACAGGAAGTTAATCGCCCGTATCACTAACTCTTAGATGATAATAGGTCTAGGTTTTTTGTTTTTTTAAAGCCCCGCAGACCGACCTTTTCATTTGAATGCCTCTCAGAATAAGCAAGGGTAATTTAAACTAAACCGGAACATGTGGTTGTATTGTAGTGAAATCTGGTACAAGGCTGTTTCTTATTCGACTAGGCTATGACCTTTCCACTGCTGGGCTGACTCTGAATCTGTATACCATCTACCATGTCCATAACCATTAACATTATACAGGATAGTATAACAAAATATATTAGTAACATATCAGTGGTGTTCCATCCAGTGGTAGTCTGGTAAGAATAATGGGTTTACATCACGTAGTCCTTTAACTGCTTCAGTCTTTATGTATGGTGATCACTGATGCAAGCTGGGAGTTGTTACAGTTTATTACGCTGTTGGAAACTATGTCTGAATGAGATACAAGTGTATAATGTATAATGTACAGTGTTAGTTTTCTTTAGAGTTGACCTCACCTAGTGTTGAATTTGTCCACAAAATTCAAGGACATTTGTCATGCCAATTCCTCCCAGCATCTTGTTGGATCAGACATTTCTTCAATCACCTGAGATTCCTTTCCTTCCTTCCTTCCTTCCTCTCACACACACACTTCGAAGAGAGGCTCCGAAGTGTGACATATCCTGAGGCTTTCTGTTCCGATTAGCGGCTGTAGCTAATGGCTGTAGCTAACATCAGAGCTGTTTTCAACCAGTGTGTGTGTGTGTGTGCTTGCTGGCTGGCTTGCTGGCTGGCTGGCTGGCTGGTTGCCTGCCTGCCTGCCTGCCTGCCTGCCTGCCTGCCTGCCTGCCTGCCTGCCTGCCTGCCTGCCTGCCTGCCTGCCTGCCTGCCTGGGTGGATGGGTAGGATGTTTAATAATTGAAGAGTCGGGGAACGGGCCTGTCACACAGCCTTGTCTGGAATGTTTCCTAGGCAATTAGACAGCGGGAGACGTTTGAAGACGACCCACCAAAAAGAGTGGCGGGGAAAAAAGTGACATGTGGAACTTAAAGGAAATTAGCTCTTCACACGAGTGAAATGTGAAGGTTACTTAGTAATGCTTAACTCACAGATGTGGCTGTGTGAAGTGTGTGTGTGTGTGAGTGTTTAGCTCAGAGATGTAGATATGTGTGTGTGTGTGTGTGTGTGTGTGTGTGTGTGTGTGTGTGTGTGTGTGTGTGTGTGTGTGTGTGTGTGTGTGTGTGTGTGTGTGTGTGTGTGTGTGTGTGTGTGAAGTGTGAAGTGTGAGTTTGAGTGTGTGTTTAGCTCAGTCCTGCTTTTTTCTTTGGTTTCAGCCGAGCTTCAGTCAAGGGAGATCACTGAAGGAATGAAAACTAATTTGGACTTGGGGCGTACGGAGAGACAGAGATAGAAACATCTGAAAATCTGTCCAAATAATGAGATCTCTTGATGTTTTCTGGGAAGATATGGGATGACACCGACAGATGGGCTCCTTATATAAACACCTAAGGACACAGACACACACTCCTAACCCCAGAACACACAATGTAGGCCTACAGCACAGTATTGCACGTATGGTTCAAACACCGATACTGTTTACACACATATGCATAATACTGTTTACACACATATACATAATACTGTTTACACACATATACATAATACTGTTTACACACCTATACATAATACTGTTTACACACATAGTATACACACATATACATAATACTGTTTACACACATATACATAATGCTGTTTACACACCTATACATAATACTGCAAACACACATATACATAATACTGTTTACATACATAGTATACACACATATACAATACTGTAAACACACTTCATTCTGTCACATGTACAGACACACTACACAGGCCAAACACAAAACTCATTTATCAATTATTTCAAATGTTCATTGGAATGACGGACAACCATGGAAAAAGCTAATAGTGTCCATTTTTGTTCTAATTTCCCAGGCTCCTTGGCCAGAGTCAGAACAACCTTCCAGAAGTCATTTTCTCCTGCGTCTTTTAACTTCCTGGACAGATACACAGACTTGCAGATGGGGGTGCAGAAGGAACGGCGGATGGACAGACTGACAGAGGGGCAATGCATGAAATATAGAGCTCTTCCTCTAGTCCAGAGGGGCCCACTAACAATGCAGTCCAGAGGTGGGCCAATTACAGCCTGTGAGGGAATTAGTCTTTTTGGGGAAAAAAATACTCCAGCCTACTCTTGAACGTCTAAAACTAGATAGAAAGTATGTAGCAATTATAATGGACCTATAAAATTACTGCCCTTTTTCTGGCCCGCAAATTTCTTTTGACAAACAAATAGGACAGAAATGTTTTTCTTATTGCCAATCACCGCATTAGTCTATGTTGTTGCACTGGTCTGGTGGCTCGTAACATCCTCTTGTTGTTGCACTGGTCTGGTGGCTCGTAACATCCTCTTGTTGTTGCACTGGTCTGGTGGCTCGTAACATCCTCTTGTTGTTGCACTGGTCTGGTGGCTCGTAACATCCTATTGTTGTTGCAGCGGTATGGTGGCTCGTAACATCCTCTTGTTGTTGCAGCGGTATGGTGGCTCATAACATCCTATTGTTGTTGCACTGGTCTGGTGGCTCGTAACATCCTCTTGTTGTTGCACTGGTCTGGTGGCTCGTAACATCCTCTTGTTGTTGCACTGGTCTGGTGGCTCGTCACATCCTCTTGTTGTTGCAGCGGTATGGTGGCCTTTCCCCCTCTCTACCTCCTTCTCTCCATCCCTCTTTACCTCCATCCCTCTCTACCTTCCTCTCTCTCTACCTCTCTCTCCCTGTCTCCCTCCCTCTCTACCTCCCTCCCTCTCTACCTCCCCTTCTTCCCTCTCTACAGCAGGACTTATGAAGGTGAGTGTCTGCGTGACAGGTGGAGAATAAAATAGACAAACCCTGGGATAAAAATGAAATCAAAAGTAGCCGTTTCAACCAGTAATTGCACTGCTTTGCTGAGCATGCTCTCAGATATATAAAGGTGATTTACTGTCCGCCATGCCACCACAGATCAGGAGGCCCTCGTGGAGAAACACTTGTGCTATGAAATTGTTTAAATCTCATCAAGTTCTGCTTCCACAGCAGACCATAAATCACAAAGTCTTTGTTATCATACACCTCCATGAGCGCCTGTAGGCAGGCACTTAGCAAACAGCCAGAATCTGAGGAGAGAGACTTTCATATTAGCCGTGGTGGTTGGTGCAGCTGGCGGACCACTGACTACACTACAGCTGGACCACTGACTACACTACAGCTGGACCACTGACTACACTACAGTTGGACCACTGACTACACTACAGCTGGACCACTGACTACACTACAGTTGGACCACTGACTACACTACAGCTGGACCACTAACTACACTACAGTTGGACCACTGACTACACTACAGCTGGACCACTAACTACACTACAGTTGGACCACTGACTACACTACAGCTGGACCACTAACTACACTACAGTTGGACCACTGACTACACTACAGCTGGACCACTGACTACACTACAGTTGGACCACTGACTACACTATAACTGGCGGACCACTGTCTACACTACATCTGGACCACTGACTACACTATAGCTGGCCCACTGACTACACTATAACTGGCGGACCACTGTCTACACTACAGCTGGACGACTGTCTACACTACATCTGGACCACTGACTACACTATAACTGGCGGACCACTGTCTACACTACATCTGGACCACTGACTACACTACAGTTGGACCACTGACTACACTATAACTGGCGGACCACTGTCTACACTACAGCTGGACGACTGTCTACACTACATCTGGACCACTGACTACACTATAACTGGCGGACCACTGTCTACACTACATCTGGACCACTGACTACACTATAACTGGCGGACCACTGTCTACACTACATCTGGACCACTGACTACACTATAACTGGCGGACCACTGACTACACTACAGCTGGACCACTGACTACACTACAGCTGGACCACTGACTACACTACAGTTGGACCACTGACTACACTACATCTGGACCACTGACTACACTACAGCTGGACCACTGACTACACTACAGCTGGACCACTGACTACACTACAGCTGGACCACTGACTACACTACATCTAGCAGACGGATATGGATATCAAATTTCCTCCGCTCTGCATCTATTACCAGCCAATTTTTGCTGGTACATTTCTTGTCAACAAGAAAACGGTCAATTAATTAAGTAAAAAATGCACTTGTGATCACGTCTACAATCCCAACAGGGAGGGTGACGCCCAGGGAATTGTTCCGGTAAGTAAATTTACCGCTGGGGGGGGGGGGGGGGGGGGGGGGGGGGGGGGATGATCGAGGGGGGGTGAATTAATTATTTTAAAGTCTGTCATAAAGACACACACAGACAGACAGGCCAATACAACACAGGAGTCCCGGTACCAGACAGATTGACCAGCCACAAATTAACATAAAGCGGATTTATGTGAAAACGCCAGCAGGGCTAGGGGGAAATAAAGTTTATTACCTGCAAAACAAAATGTCTGCCAACCTCTAATTATCTTTTCTCGAAGTCACAGGAACAAGGAGAAGGACGAGTGAGGATACAAAGGAATCAAAGCAACACTTTTGGAGTTTCTTAAATGCAACAATATAAACATTTAAGAGTCCAAGAGTGCATGCAGGTGATCTAACAATTGCATAATGAAGTGATCTAAATGAATAATTAATATAGCACTTTTAGAGTATTTATTCAACTTGGAGTCGTTTATCAGACTGGCTGTTGGGCGGGAGGGAGGATGAGAGAGAGAGAGAGAGAATCCCAGACCTCAGCGAGGCTGCCGTGGAGATGAGTCCTAGCAGAGATTTATCAGTGTTTGGGATCCCCAGCCGATCAATCAGCCGGTGAGAGGCCCAGCTGTGACCCAACACTGAACTAATGACACGCAGGATATCTACACTACACCCGCTTCCGAGGGAGAGAGAGAAATTGAGAACAAGCGAGAGACAAGTATTTTTTTCCTGTTTACACAGTGCTAAGTTTGACCCTTGAGGGCAACCGTAGCGTTATAACAAACTATAATTTCTCCTCTGACACCAACAATAATAGTGTTATGATTGTAGTTAATCGATGGGCCTCTGTGTGGATTATTTCAGTTCGATCAGTGTTACTTTTAGATAAAATACTTTATCTTTCTCTGTACCTACCTACATAGTATATCCAAATAAAAGCTGTATACTCTTCATAGTTACCCTGGTGGTGAAGTACAAACCAGGGCAAAGCCAGTGTAATGGAACATTGTATACTCTGGTTAATCTCACTCTCTCCCTCTCTCTCCCCCTCCCCCTCCTCCACCCCCTCCCCCTCCTCCACCCCCCTCCCTCTCCCTCTCCCTCTCTCTCTCCCTCTACCTCTCCCTCTCTCTTGCTCTCTCTTTCTCTCTCATTAAGCCAGTGGAACTTTGTTCCACTCTGCTCTCTCACTGAGATAAATTAGTGTGTGCCGTGCCAGCCCTCTCTTCTCCTCTCTTTGCTTTTCTCTCTGTTTATCTCTTCTGTCCGTCACACGTTGAGAGCAGAACAGACACATTGTTTCTAAGCAGAAGCAGTGTTTCCGTGTGTGAGTGAGTGAGTGAATTGAGTGAGTGAGTGAGTGAATTGAGTGAGTGAGTGAGTGAGTGAGTGAGTGAGTGAGTGAATTGAGAGAAAGAGAGTGTCTTTACTCCTTCTCTGTCTCCTTGACAACGATCTTTAAAAAAAGCTCTTCCCCTTTCTCTGTCTGGGCTTACGCA
>CM042389.1:9341801-9426801 GCA_023634145.1 Thymallus thymallus
GGGTGTGTACTCATCCTTCTTCTTCCTCCAAACACAGCGAGTGGAGTTTAGACCAAAAAGCTCTATTTTTGTCTCATCAGACCACATGACCTTCTCCCATTCCTCCTCTGGATCATCCAGATGGTCATTGGCAAACTTCAGACGGGCCTGGACATGCGCTGGCTTGAGCAGGGGGACCTTGCGTGCGCTGCAGGATTTTAATCCATGACGGCGTAGTGTGTTACTAATGGTTTTCTTTGAGACTGTGGTCCCAGCTCTCTTCAGGTCATTGACCAGGTCCTGCCGTGTAGTTCTGGGCTGATCCCTCACCTTCCTCATGATCATTGATGCCCCACGAGGTGAGATCTTGCATGGTGCCCCAGACCGAGGGAGATTGACCGTCATCTTGAACTTCTTCCATTTTCTTATTATTGCGCCAACAGTTGTTGCCTTCTCACCAAGCTGCTTGCCTATTGTCCTGTAGCCCATCCCAGCCTTGTGCAGGTCTACAATTTTATCCCTGATGTCCTTACACAGCTCTCTGGCCTTGGCCATTGTGGAGAGGTTGGAGTCTGTTTGATTGAGTGTGTGGACAGGTGTCTTTTATACAGGTAACGAGTTCAAACAGGTGCAGTTAATACAGGTAATGAGTGGAGAACAGGAGGGCTTCTTAAAGAAAACCTAACAGGTCTGTGAGAGCCGGAATTCTTACTGGTTGGTAGGTGATCAAATACTTATGTCATTAATTATTTAAAAATCTTACAATTTGATTTTCTGTAAAAATTACAGACCTCTACATGCTTTGTAAGTAGGAAAACCTGCAAAATCGGCAGTGTATCAAATACTTGATAGAGAGATAGATAGATAGATAGATAGATAGATAGATAGATAGATAGATAGATAGATAGATAGATAGATAGATAGATAGATAGATAGATAGATAGATAGATAGATAGATAGATAGATAGATAGATAGATAGATAGATAGATAGATAGATAGATAGATAGATGTCATGTTATATCCTTGTGTGTATCAATGTCACATAGATTATTGAATTTAATTGAGACAAAACCTTTTCATTAATTGCGACGAACTACTGCTTATAATTTATCTTACACTACAGCAGTAAGATCAACAGGGTTAAATTATTTATCCAAGACTATACAAGCCCAAGAAATTGATTTTAACACAAACCATTACATGAAAACATGTATAGCCCCAACCCGGTCACTGCCATTTTTGGGGTACTTCCCCTACACCAGAATGCTGCTAACTCACCGCCTTGTCCTCTTTCACTGGAAGTCTGCAAAGCCGCCCTCCTTTATGCAGTGGGTTAAGGAGGTGATGCATGGTACACTGTGCATGGGTCCCGACAAAAGTTCGACTTAACCTTGTCCCAATTAATACAAGACGTGGAGAGCCTGTCTTTTACAAAGTGTACCTTGCATATTTTAGTGGGCAGTCATGTCTGTTCTAGTGGCCATTTGTGCTGAAAATAATTCTTTATTATATTTAATTTACTTTTATAGATGCCTTGGTGTGTGTGGGTGGTTTTGCGGGAGGGAGGGACTGGAGGGTGGGAGGGTTGGAGGGGATGGATGGATGGATGGTAGAAGGTGGATGGTTAAGAAGCTAGCTAAGGGTGTGTCTTTTAAGTGTTTGGACCGCAGCCTATGTATAATAATTACAAGTGAATAAAGTTGATACTGCAGGAAACACTTCTTACATTCTTACATGACATTTTCTTAGAAACAAATATGGTAGAGCTACTACTGGCATGCCATGGTACTTTAAACATGTGCAACAAATCCTCCCAGTGTACCTCAGTAAACAGTACAAAAGCAGTTATGCCATATAAGCTAAAAGAGATAAATCCTCCCATTTTACCTCAGAAGTATTAACAGTATCAGCTGGTATGTGTCAGGAACAAAAAAAGACGCCCAAACCCAGCTTGTCAATTAAGCCTTTAAACATGCATGTCTTCTAAAGGCTGTGGATGTGTCTCAAATGGCACCCTATTCCCCATATATAGAGAATGTACAAAACATTAGGAACACTGTCCTAACATGGAGTCCCTTTTGGCCTCAGAACAGCTTCAATTAGTTCGTCGCATGGACTCTACAAGGTGTCGAAAGTGTTTAACAGGGATGCTGGCTCCAATGCTTCCCACAGTTGTGCAAAGTTGGCTGGATGTGGTGGACCATTCTTGATACACCCAGAAAAACTGTTGAGCGTGAAAAACCCAGCAGCGTTGCAGTTCTTGACACACACCGTTGCGCCTGACAACTACTACAGTACACTTTTTAAAGGCACTTCAATATTTTGTCTTGCCCATTCACCCTCTGAATGACACACATACACAATCCATGTATCAATTGTATCAAGGCTTAAAAACCCTTATTTTACCTGTCTCCTCCCCTTCATCTACACTGATTTAAGTGGATTTAACAAGTGACATCGATAAGGGGTCATAGCTTTCACGTGGATTCACCTGGTTAGTCTATGTCATGGAAAGAGCAGGTGTTACACTCAGTGCACATAATATGGGCCAAAGGGCTCTGGTCAAAAGTAGTGCACTATATAGGGAATAGAGTGCCATTTGTGACACATACTAGGGCCCTCCTCTCCTCTGTGGGTTGGACTACCAAAGACCGCACACAGTTTTCAAGATGCTCACACACTGGATACGATTGTGTTTAGCATAAAAGGAAACAGAGTACCTTTTCAACAGGCTGAATGTGCATATCAAGCCACTGCTAGCCTGATATGAAAACGATGTCTCTGTCAGATTCCACCGCTGACTGTGGTAGCTGGGGAGAGCTATTCATTTCATGCTCCCTATAGAGGGGTAGTTTAGCGTTAGATAAAGGGAGAGGGGTCTGAAAGAGACATCTCATGTCATAGCCCACGAGAGATAATGGAATTGTTATACATCCTTGATCACACAGATGCTCACACGCTCTCACCATCTCTCTTCTCTCTTCCTCTCTCGCTCTCTCAAACATACACACCACACGCACACACACACATTCCCGTACACTTGAGTATGACAGCTCCCCTTGTTCGCTTTCAGGGGTTTCATATTAGTGTTTTTTTATCTAGGCACTGCAATTTGCAGCCTAGCTGGAAGGCAGCTCCTCCTGATCGGTTAATTGTAGGGTATTTAAGCTAAAAGATTAACATAAAACCCTTTAGACACAAGCTAATAGTTTATGATAATTGGTGCATGGCCTTTGTCTGTCTATCATTACATTGCTTCTAGCAGTAATGTTATCAAGAGGCTGTAAAATAGCATTTAAACAAGTTCACTTGCAGATAATTGATACCAGAGACTGTATTATTCAATTGAGCCGCACTGGCATAATTAACAATTCGGCCCGCTAAGCTATAATTCTAAGTATTCTATTTTATTAACCTATTCATTAAGTTGTGCAAATGATGACTCAGAAGGTTTGCTCAGAAGATATACTGCCAACCATAGCCATCTCTCTCTCTCTCTCTCTCTCTGACTGATTACAGCGTTTCAATTAGGGAAAGGGATATACTAGTCAGTTGTACAACTGAATGTATTCAACTGAAATGTGTCTTCCACATTTAACTCAACCCCTCTGAAACAGAGAGTTGGGGGAGGGCTGCCTTAATTGACATCCACGTTGTCGGCGCCCGGGGAACAGTGGGTTAACTGCCTTGTTCAGGGGCAGAGTGTCACAATCGGGTGCATGGAGAGACCAAGGTGCAGCGCAGGATTTGTAGTTCGACATCAAATGTACGAACTATACAAAACTCAAATGTACGAACTATACAAAACTCAAATGTACGAACTATACAAACAAAACCAACGAAGCAATCACAAAAAAACGGAAACACACTTACTTTCACTGTGACTGGAGATATAATGACCCACACCTAGGTGCGGGACATACAAACATATATAGGATCCCTAATTAGAGACAATGCACTGAAGCTGCCTCTAATTAGGGATCCAACACAAAAAAAAACACATAGAAATGTAAATATTAGATCTGTCAGACTCTGACCATGGCTATATAGAGAAGCAATAGGCCTCTCTATGACCAGAGAAGCCTATTCCAGCCCCGGCGAAGTAGACAACTTCCTGCCATGCTCTCTCCTTATGACCGGGGCCGGACTGGGCACCGGTGTGGTGAACCGCTCCGGCCATGGAGCGGGGCAAATAACCGAGCCCGGACTGGGCACCGGTGGGGTAGACGGCTCCGGCCATGGAGCGGGGACAATACCCGGGCCCGGACTGGGCACCGGTGGGACAAACGGCTCCGGCCTTGGAGCGGGGCAATTAAGGTAGCTACATCGTTAACATCCCGCTACTACCCAGGTAGCTACATCGTTAACATCCCGCTACTACCCAGAGAACAATGCCACACAGGCAGAAAGACTCATGCAGAGACAGGGACAATTCTGAGTTGCCACATTTGTCCCATTTAATTGTGAACAGGAGATTGAGACAAAGGGTTTAACCTGGCTTTGAACCCCCTCTAGATGAGATTAAGGAGTCTGGATCTATAGAACGGGGAAAGATCACCTGTTAATAATTAAGTCAGATGAGTCTATCTGATTGGGAGATTGAAACATGTCATTTGGACTGGCCACGTGGATGTGTAAAATGCATCGTCTCCTTTTACAGATAGCGATTGGGATATATAAGAGCTGACTTTTGCAAAGTGAGCAGACAGGACTAGGGGGTTGGTTCAGTACGATGACTGAATAGCGTGCCATTTGGGACGCAGCGGCTGACTCCAATACATTCATCACTTCAAGAATAACACAACACCTCCTCTCACCAAAGTAGCTCAACGAGACGTTAATTTATAATATCTGGCATACCTGGAGCACAGCTTAATGATTGGTCCGGTCTGCCTTTACCACGATTAACAGACACAAAGAAGAAGATACATATTTTCCCTAAACAATATGCTTTCAGAATAAGACCTTAGACAGGTCTTATTCTGTTGTTCTTAATGAGACAGGACCCTGTGCATAATGTTGTTAGAGTAATATAGTCACAGATAGAATAGGACTGAGTGAGACTGTGACATTTGCATGAGAAACGCCTCAACGAGCAGCCGCTCAACTGTGTAGGTCTCTGTAGGCCCTGAAACAATATTCTGGACACAATGTATCTCACAACCCCACCAGGCCTGACAACACAATAATGTAAACACAATATGTTTCACAATCCCACCAGGCCTGACAACACAATAATGTAAACACAATATGTTTCACAACCCCACCAGGCCTGACAACACAATAATGTAAACACAATATGTTTCACAACCCCACCAGGCCTGACAACACAATAATGTAAACACAATATGTTTCACAACCCCACCAGGCCTGACAACACAATAATGTAAAGACAATATGTTTCACAACCCCACCAGGCCTGACAACACAATAATGTAAAGACAATATGTTTCACAACCCCACCAGGCCTGACAACACAATAATGTAAAGACAATATGTTTCACAACCCCACCAGGCCTGACAACACAATAATGTAAAGACAATATGTTTCACAACCCCACCAGGCCTGACAACACAATAATGTAAACACAATATGTTTCACAACCCCACCAGGCCTGATTACACAATAATGTAAAGACAATATGTTTCACAACCCCACCAGGCCTGACAACACAATAATGTAAACACAATATGTTTCACAACCCCACCAGGCCTGATTACACAATAATGTAAACACAATAATGTTTCACAACCCCACCAGGCCTGACTACACAATAATGTAAACACAATATGTTTTACAACCCCACTACTAGGCCAGGAAAAACAATATTATGAACACAATATAGTCTGGAGGCATGGTGCTTTTATGAGAGAAATATACTATCCCACTTTACATCATACCTACCTTTACCATCACATAAAATGGCTAAAATTAGAATTAGGTGTACCAAAACAAGTGCAAATAATTAGAAAACATTAGAGAGAAACCAGCCTTCCATAAAGATTTGAAAATTGTTCTGGTTTGGTCTTAACCATATGGGTGTGTGGTAACACATCATTCAAAGATCAAAAGACCTACCCGAGACCCTCAGAAGAAAGATTACTGATGCTCATGAGTCTGGGAGGGGTTACAAATCCATTTCCAAACAATTCGAAACATATCATTCCATTTCCAAGCAATTCGAAGTACATCATTCCACTGTCTGACGAAAATTCCAGACCACTGGCAAACTACCTAGGACAGGTCGTCCCACCAAAGTCAGCCCAAGAGCTGACCGAAAGATGCTCATAGAAGTCTCTAAGAACCACAGGATAACATCAAGGGATCTACAAGCCAGTGTACCCATGCAAATTGACATTGATTGTGGCAAGAGAGGCCTCTAGATCCCTTGATGTTACAGAGTGTTAGGTGAAAAGAAATGATAGAAATATTGCAAGTTGATATAAATAAATAAGTTATATTTGCATGGTTAACTATACTATACAGGTCAATGGCAGAGAAATACTTAAATAGCTAAATGTGCGTATGATATAAGTGAGGGTAATAATAGTTTACTTAATATACAGTCTGGTTAAATGAACAGGTAAGTGAATATTTGCATGGTTACATTAACTGTACAGGTAAATGACAGGAAGAGATACTTAAATAGCTAAATGTGCGTATGATATAATTTAGGGTAATAATAATAATTCCATTAAAATACAGTCCTTACTGCAGGGTTTAATTACAGATAAATGCACGTATTGCACATTCAATATACTAAAAGCAATGAAAAAAGATACAACTGACAGGATACTAATATGCAGTCTGTGATATGATATAACAACTGTACATGAATATGTATATACAGTCCTGAATGAATAAGTCCTGACTGAATGAGTGATTACAGACCAGAGTTACTATGGATGCCTAATTGTTAAACTAGGTCCTAACACCCCAACAGTTCCAGGTCTATGTTGCCGACGGCATGGCACCCCGGTGAGGCATTAAATAGTCTAATAGCCTCCTGTAGCGCTCTCTGGCACACCGTGGTGGGATCAGTCTGTGACTGAAGGTGCTCCTCTGCATCATAACCATGGCATGCAGAGGGTGGGTGACGTTGTCCATGATGGCCAGTAGTTTGACCAGGATCCATCTCTCCGCCCAAGAACCAGTCAGAAATACAAGCCCAAGAACCAGTCAGAAATACAAGCCCAAGAACCAGTCAGAAATACAAGCCGAATAACTTACATTCCATTTGTGAAGAATTCGGGTCTGGATATAAAAAACAGTGTGTTCTATATCTCTTCTCAGTTGAAGTGAACATTTATTTTATGTGTGTATTTGTCAGGGACCATTCACAACCAATATTGCACCAGGCATAGCTACACAGCTGAGAGAGAGATCCATTTTAGTAGATGATGAATAAGCAGCCAACTCCCCTTTAAATCAAGCTTTCATCAGAGTGTTGTCAGAGTCTTACCAGGTGGAATGAGTAAATTGAAACCCAATTGGGTCTGACTGAGTGAACTTGCGGTCCCTACAGTAAAGAAACAGTCTAGTACACGTCCAAGTGTAATATATTGGTAGTTGGCGTGACAGACAGTTGCGGAGGTAAACTTATTAACTTATACTACAGGAGTCTGTGAAAACATACTCTCTCTCACACTTTGTGCATTTAAAAGATCGCGATGCAGTGCTACGGTCCAAAGTGGGTGCGGTTTTACCGTTTGTTTCAACTCAGAAAGATGAGCCGCTCGGAGATGTGTAATATCTCAAATTAGAGAAAAACACAAACATGTCACACACACACACACACACACACACACACACACACACACACACACACACACACACACACACACACACACACACACACGTGACACCCTGTCACCAACTACACATGGTGAGAATCCTCCAGACCAGAGGATACCTGGACTAATACCTGGGCTAATACCGGGGCTAATATCTGGGCTAATACCTGGGATAATACATGGACTAATACCTGGACTAATACCTGGACTAATACCTGGGCTAATACCTGGGCTAATATCTGGGCTAATACCTGGGATAATACCTGGACTAATACATGAGATAATACATGAGATAATACCTGGGATAATACATGGACTAATACCTAGGCTAATATCTGGACTAATACCTGGACTAATACATGGGGTAATATCTGGACTAATACCTGGACTAATACATGGGGTAATATCTGGACTAATACCTGGGGTAATATATGGACTAATACCTGGGGTAATATATGGACTAATACCTGGGGTAATATGTGAACTAATACCTATCCTAATACCTGGCCTAATACCTGGACTAATACCTGGGGTAATACCTGTAATAATACTTAGACTAATACCTGGACTAATACCTGGACTAATACCTGAGGTAAACACGTATCTTGTGTGAGTGTGAAGGAAGGTTACATACATGGGTTAATACCGGGGGAAAACATTATCAGTAACACTTTCTCTGGATAGTCCATCTGTATGCTCTACAGACTATCAGTAACATTTCAACTAACTATCTACTAACCCTAACCCTAGCCCTAACCTTAACCTTAACCATACACTAAGCAAGCAGCATGACCACCTGTAGACCCATTTATCTTGTGTAAGTGTGTCTGAGCACTAGAGTCCTCTATCTATCTCTATGGTCTATGTGTGGTAGGGGTCAGCGGGGTCAGCGGGGCCAACGGTAGAGGGACCTTCACTGGTTTGTTACAGTATCTGTAGCCTGACATGACAATCTGGAACACAGGAACATCTGGAGCTCCTCTTCAAGCACAGTTTCATCTTCTCCTGACAAACATTTCCCAGAACACACCAGAGGAGACCACCAAGATGGCCGCCGACCCCTGAACCCAGTGCAGGCTGTGCGGTCTGAAAGTGGTCTATCAAAGCCACAGTGTTTACTCTGAGTAGAACCACTGAGGAGCGCGGTGACAGTTGGGCCTAACAGTGTGACATTACTGTGACACAAAGCATCTGCTAGAGATGAGTAGTTCTTCTCTCTGCTAATCGGACGGAGGGTTAAAGACAGTTTACTCAAAGCAAGCAGACGCCATCGCTCTATGCCTCATGACTGAAAAACATAACTGTTAAGACGAAGGATAAACACCCATCAGTCACGGGCTGTTTGTACAAATGTATTATTTACTATTATTTGTTATTTATATTAATACTACAACTCATTACAGGTCTTCCAGAGGTCAGACGAAAGGATTATTTATCACTGCTTAGACTAATAATACAACACATTAATTGTAAAGTGCGTCTTGAGGAATTATCAACAAGCAAACATACCAGAATGAATCAGATAATTGGTACATTTATCCAGCTCAAAATCAGAAGACAACCACTGCATCCCATCAATAGTGTACAAAGTTTTGCAGATTGAAATCTCCTTTCTGTGCCGTACTGTGTAAAGGAAAACAGCAGTTAGGTAGCTGTGTTCTGTTGTGTGTTGAGCTAACAGTCTGGCTCCCTGTCGTCACCAGACCAATAGGGGGCTTCTAGTAATTCCCCTCTCAGCCTGTGCTTCACTTCAAAGAGAGGGCACAGGGGCAGAGTACTCCCCCCAAACACGCTCCTATGCAGCTCACAGCTGACTCCTCTCTGTGTGTGTGTTTGTGTGTTTGTGTGTGTGTGCATGTGTGTCTAACTCTAACTCTCACCTTTCAATTTCGCTCTGTCGCTTTCCTGATATGAAAACAGGACAAACACAGGAAGGAAGGAACACTGATTCATTTCAGTCAATCACCTGTGAAACAGGGGGGAAAGACACATCGGGAACTCTCAATATCTGGCAACCCACCGAGCTATTAGTCACAACAACAGAGAATCAGAGAGGGAGAAAGGAAGAAAGATGTAGGGAGAGAGAGTGAGAAATGTGGAAAGAGAGAGAGATAGAGTATGGAGATAGAGGGTATGAAATAGAGCGAGAGAGAGACACACAGAGAGAGACACAGAGAGACAGAGAGAGACAGAGAGACAGAGAGAGAGAAATCCCCTTTCCAGATGAAGGGACAGAGCGAGAGAGAAAGCGGTGCTAGCCAAGGATTATGCAGAACAATTACACTTTCTACCCCAAACCTCCTGAACAGAGTGGCTTTTAGGAGAGCCCTGATCACTTCCAATTAACGCACATTTCCTGACATCCTGTAACGGCTGAAGTAATGCTCTTAAACACTCCAGCCCTCCTCCCCTACCTCCTTCTCTCCCTCTGCCTCCCCTCTCTCTTTCTCTCGCTCTCTCTGCCCTCCTCCCTTACCTCCTTCTCTCTCTCTGCCCTCCTCCCCAACCTCCTATCTCTCTGCCCTCCGCCCCTACCTCCTTCTTTGTCTCTGCCCTCCTCCCCTACCTCCTTCTCTCTCTCCTCCCCTAGTCGTATTGAGAGTCCCATTCTACTGACAGGCAGCAGGACATGGTGTTTGCTGACAATCCCAACTGAGTATGAACTGCTACTTGTTGCTAGGCTGCCAAATAACCCATTTACTAGCAGCTGCTTGACAAGGAGGTTATTTGGAGTGATTTAATTGAATGCTGCTTTTGTGTCATCGGAGTGTTGAATTAGCGTTGTTTGTTTATTTGTTTGTGTTGTGGAGACCTCAGGGATCGTAGTGAATGTCAATGGTTTTAAGAGGGGCACTTTTGTCCCAAATCGATATGAAAGCCAACAGAGTGGATATTTACCAAAACAGACATGCATTATAAACCATTTGTAGAGGTTGGCTTTGACATTACTCTGGCCCTAAGATATTTCCCTAGATACAATCAATAAAAAAAAAAAAAATGTTTATTATAATTTGGAATTTCTGTACTGTTTTTGCTCTATGTGAAAGGTAATATTATTGCACTGACATGGCTGTGTGTGTGTGTGTGTGTGTGTGTGTGTGTGTGTGTGTGTGTGTGTGTGTGTGTGTGTGTGTGTGTGTGTGTGTGTGTGTGTGTGTGTGTGTGTGTGTGTGTGTGTAAGGTGATAGAATATGCTAGCCATTAGCTCTCATACTGTAACTAACCCTAGTGACCCCAACAACAGAGGAGCGCTGACGTTACACATGCTGCCTTAAAAAACTTCTAGTGAAAGGTGTCAGATAAGCAATCTCACACACACACACACACACACACACACACACACACACACACACACAAACACACACACACACACAGAACCCTATTGTGTAAATGAGTTATGTCTGTCTGTCATTATCAATTCTGGCATAGAGAATTCCAAGCCCCCCCATGTACACACCCCACCACCCCATGTACACCACCCACCCCCCCATGTACACCCCCCACCACCCCATGTACACCACCCACCCCCCCATGTACACCCCCCACCACCCCATGTACACCCCCCACCCCCCCATGTACACCACCCCATGTACACCACCCCATGTACACCCCCCACCACTCCATGTACACCACCCCATGTACACCACTCCATGTACACCACCCCATGTACACCACTCCATGTACACACCCCTCCACCCCATGTACACCCCCACCACCCCATGTACACCACCCCATCACCCCATGTACACCCCCCCATGTACACCCCCCACCACCCCATGTACACCCCCCACCACCCCATGTACACCACCCCATGTACACCACCCCATGTACACACCCCACCACCCCATGTACACACCCCACCACCCCATGTACACCCCCCACCCCCCCATGTACATCCCCCCACCACCCCATGTACACCCCCCCATGTACACCCCCCACCACCCCATGTACACCCCCCACCACCCCATGTACACCCCCCACCCCCCCATGTACACCACCCACCAACCCATGTACATCCCCCACCCCCCCATGTACACCCCCCCATGTACACCCCCCACCCCCCCATGTACACCCCCCACCCCCCCATGTACACCACCCACCAACCCATGTACATCCCCCACCCCCCCATGTACACCCCCCACCACCCCATGTACAAATGTACATCCCCCCACCCCCCCATGTACACCCCCCACCCCCCCCATGTACATCCCCCCACCACCCCATGTACACCCCCCACCACCCCATGTACACCCCCCACCCCCCCATGTACATCCCCCCACCAACCCATGTACACCCCCCACCACCCCATGTACACCCCCCACCCCCCCATGTACATCCCCCCACCAACCCATGTACACCCCCCACCACCCCATGTACACCCCCCACCCCCCCATGTACATCCCCCCACCAACCCATGTACACCCCCCACCCCCCCCATGTACACCCCCCACCCCCCCATGTACACCCCCCACCCCCCCATGTACATCCCCCCACCAACCCATGTACACCCCCCACCCCCCCCATGTACACCCCCCACCCCCCCATGTACACCCCCCCACCCCCACACCCCCATGTACACCCCCCACCCCCCCATGTACACCCCCCCTCCTCTGACCCTGCCCTCTCTACTTCTAATCACTTTTCATTATATGTGTTTGTTCCTCTCAAACATCACCTGTCATCACCTTTATTTTCATCTGTAACTGTCTGAGAGAAACGCCCCCTTTGATGCTGCCTGCATGCCAAGCCAAACCCAACCGCCATCGGAAACATGTCATGTGTGTCTGACTGCTTTTCTCAGAGGAGGAGAAGAAAGAGAGTGAAGTACCCTGGGTACGGTTCACCTGCGGAAGACAAACCCGTTTCTCAGTAGAGATATGACATATCTATCAACACCTCGAAGGATATCAGCACATCTGTCAGCAGAATAGACTAGAGGTGGGGGGGTGTAGACGGGTTGGTGGGTGTGGGAAGGGGGGTGGAGTGGAGAGGGGTGGGGTGGGGTGAGAGGTAAATGGATCGTTGTGGTGGGGGTCTTTGCATGGCAGAACGGTATGTGAGGAGAGAAATGTTGGTGTGTTTCAAACGCTGTGGGTTTTGCTCCTGTGCCCTTCCAGTCTGCTACTGGAGATACCGGGGTCACGGTAAAGAGGGATGACTGGGAGATGCCTGTCTAGCCCTCCTTATCTCTATCCCTCCTTATCTCTATTCCTCCTTATCTCAATCACTCCTTATCTATATCCCTCCTTATCTCTATCCCTCCTTATCTCTATCCCTCCATATCTCTATTCCTCCATATCTCTATTCCTCCATATCTCTATTCCTCCTTATCTCTATCCCTCCTTATCTCTATCCCTCCTTATCTCTATTCCTCCATATATCTATTCCTCCTTATCTCTATTCCTCCTTATCTCTATCCCTCCCTTTATTTGATTTTATTTATTTAACCTTTATTTAACTAGGCAAGTCAGTTAAGAACAAGTTCTTATTTACAATGACAACCTACCGAAAGGTAAAAGGCCTCCTGCAGGGACGGGGGCTGGATTAGAAATAAATATATATACAGCGGGTGAAATAAGTATTGAACACGTCACCATTTTTCTCAGTAAATATATTTCCAAAGTTGCTATTGACATGAAAGTTTCACCAGATGTTGGTAACAACCCAAGTAATCCACACATACAAAGAAACCAAAACAAATAAATTCAGAAATTAAGTTATGTGTAATAATGTGAAATGACACAGGGAAAAAGTATTGAACACATGAAGAAAGGGAGGTTCAAAAAGGCATGGAAAGCCAAGACAACAGCTGAAAACTATCAGTAATTAAAAAGCAATCCAGCCCCCTGTCAGTGCAAATTAATATCAGCTGGTTCAGTCCCAACTGATGGCCTACAAAAAGGTCTCATTGCCAAGGTGTCACACAAGACACATCTCATGATGGGTAAAAGCAAAGAGCTGTCTCAAGACATTCGCAACCTAATTGTTGCAAAACATAATGATGGCATTGGTTATAGGCGCATTTCTAAGCTTCTGAATGTTCCAGTGAGCACTGTTGGGGCCATAATACGGAAGTGGAAAGACAATCATTTCACCATAAATTTGCCTCGACCAGGTGCTCCTCGTAAATTTGCCCATTCATCCTTCCTTCAATTATGTGAAGTTTGAAAGCCAAAGAACACCATCCCAACCGTGAAGCACGGGGGTGGCAGCATCATGTTGTGGGGATGCTTTGCTGCAGGAGGGACTGGTGCACTTCACAAAATAGATGGCATCATGAGGGAGGAAAATTATGTGCATTTATTGAAGCAACATCTCAAGACATCAGTCAGGAAGTTAAAGTTTGGTCGCAAATGCGTCTTCCAAATGGACAGTGACCCCAAGCATACTTCCAAAGGTGTGGCAAAATGGCTTAAGGACAACAAAGTCAAGGTATTGGAGTGGCCATCACAAAGCCCTGACCTCAATCCTATAGAAAATGTGTGGGCAGAACTGCGTGTGTGAGCAAGGAGGCCTACAAACCTGACTCAGTTACACCAGTTCTGTCAGGAGGAATGGGCCAAAATTCCCCCAACCTATTGTGGGAAGCTTGTGGAAGGCTACCCGAAACGTTTGACCCAAGTTAAACCATTTAAAGGCAATGCTACCATTGAGTGTATGTAAACTGGGAATGTGATGAAAGAAAAAAAAGCTGAGATAAATAATTCTCTCTACTATTATGCTGACATTTCAAATTCTTAAAATAAAGTGGTGATCCTAACTGACCTAAGACAGGGAGTTTTTACTAGGATTAAATGTCACGAATTGTGAAAAACTGAGTTTAAATGTATTTGGCTAAGGTGTATGTAAACTTCCGACTTCAACTGTAATTGGCCAGTTTTTCTCACTGGGGTAGGTCTATAAAGATGGCAAATAAAAAATGACGGGCCCGGTTGTCTCATGGTTTTAATCATTTGGATTAATTTTCACTTGTAGATCAAATATATTGGATAACGTTCTGTATGACCCAGAGTAATACAATATAAGCGGGGAGGGGGGGGGGGGGGGGGGAGAGGAGAGAGAGAAATAACAACTTCCGTCTACAAGTTTGAAATATGCCAGAGAGAGAGAAAGAGAGAAAGACAAATGGAGAGAGAGAGAGAGACAAACAGAGAGAGAGAGAGAGAGAGAGAGACAAACAGAGAGAGAGAGAGAGAGAGAGAGAGAGAGAGAGAGAGAGAGAGATAATTGAGAAAGAGCTGTAGAAAGATAAATGAGCCCTCCTCTGAGGGGAAACAGATCCCTAATCAGGCGTTGCCACTATTTACTGACATTAAGAATGATAATATCCATCAGCACCCTGTCAGCAACCCAAGTGGGTCTACCATGAGAACAAAGGCACCACTGTCTACCTGACAATTACAAGGACATGTTGATGTACCTGCCATTCAGGTGCAAAACGTGTCATCACCACACGCCCCGATCAAGGCTCTCGGCTCCGCCCTGTCGATGACTAGAAGTACCCCTCGGCAACTACAAACCGTTCTCATATCCCTTCTCCCCCCTCGTTCTCATAGCAACGCCCAGTACACAAGCAACCTCCAACCTGACGGCTTAATAAGCTAACAATCACATCCGTGTTATTTTAACTCGTTATTGTTATTTGTTAGTCACGGTATATTTATTCCTTGTGTCACTGTTTCTATCCATTATACATGTTTTTTTTTTATCTTTGTCTTTCTCTATACATTGTTGGAAAAGGACCTGTAAGTAAGCATTTCACTGTTGTTCACGAAGAATGGCTACGGCTCGGTAACATATTTCAGTAGTTTTAGTTAGAGGGAGGACAATACATACAACTAATACAACAGCAGCGCCAGGGAGGCATCTGGGTAATTACTTTGGGCCATCTTTCAAAAGCCGCCTTTCTCCGGAGAGAGATGTGTGACTATATATGACAAGAAAGCCAACAGGCTCCCTATAGACTGTAATAGGATCCATCATCACTGGAGCAGACACCTGTCTGGCACACAGAACAATGCTATACCACCATGCTTATTTATTAGGTGCCAGAAAAGTTTATGTTTGTTACATTGACAGTGACTTGATACTCCTTTTCATTATTTGGGAATTTCAAGCTTTTGGTGGGAAAGAAGGGAGGGAGGGAGGGAGGGAGGGAGGGTGGGATGGAAGGAGTGAGTGAAGGAAGGAAGGAAGGAAGGAAGGAAGGAAGGAAGGAAGGAAAGAAAGAAGGAAAGAAAGAAGGAAAGAAGGAAAGAAGGAAGGAAGGAAGGAAGGAAGGAAGGAAGGAAGGAAGGAAGGAAGGAAGGAAGGAAGGAAGGAAGGAAGGAAGGAAGGAAGGAAGGAAGGAAGGAAGGAAGGAAGGAAGGAAGGAAGGAAGGAAGGAAGGAGGGAGGTAGGGAGGGAGGGTTGGAGGGAGGGAGGGAGGGAGGGATTAGAAGGGAGGGAGGGTTGGATGGAAGGCAGTAGTTATTTGACGTGGCACACATTGAGTTCCCTTTCTTCCTGATAGCTGTCTGCCATCGGAGTCAGACGACATAGAACAAAGACTGTCTGCCACTCTTCTGGAGGAGGGATTCACGCATTCTATATTTATTTATTTTTGTTGTTGTTTTTCCTGCCCCACAAACAGATCCTTTCTTAAGACACTTCAAGTCCAGTTTTCATTTCAAACTACTGTATATCTGCGGTGGATATGAATACTAGAAGATGTTTTATTCCTAAAAGTTTGGTATGCGTATCTATCATGTGCATACTCTGATTTGAATAAGTTAAAATTAGTTTTGATTGATTGACAGGCCTGCTGAAACATATTCCCGTCAAATATGAAAATATAATGTCAAGAAAGGCAGGAAATGCTAAAGAGAGAGAAGAGGCTGCAAAGCTGTCACCAAGGCAAAGGGTGGCTACTTTGAATAATTTCAAATATAAAATATATGTTGATTTGTTTAACACTTTTTTGGTTACTACATGATTCCATATGTGTTGTTTCATAGTTTTGATGTCTTCACTATTATTAAACATTGTAGAAAATATAAAAAATAAAGAATAACCCTGGAATGAGTAGGTGTGTCCAAACTTTTGACTGGTATATAATCTGAACTAGATTGCTGTTTCTTTTGCCTGACACAATATAAGTTTATTAGGTACACCTTCTAGTACCGGGTCGGACCCAACTATGCCTCCAGAACAGCCTGAATTCTTCGGGGCATTCTAAAAGGTGTCAAACGTTCCACAGGGATGTTGGTCCATGCTGACGCGATGGCATCATGCAGTTGCTGCAGATTGGACGGTGGTACATTCATAGTGAGAACAGCCCGTTCCATCTCATACCAAAGAAGCTCTATTGAGTTGAGGTCTGGGGACTCAAGTAAACTAAACTCGCTGTCGCGTTCCAGGCAATATTTTTCCACTTCTTGTCCAGTGCTGGTGATCGAGTGTCCACTGTAGCCGCTTCTTCTTGTTTTTAGCATATAGGAGTGAAACCCGGTGTGGTCGTCTGCTGCAATAGCCCATCCGTGACAAGGACCGATTGTGTGTTCCGAGATGCCGTTCTGAACACCACTGTTGTACTGCACTATTATTTGTCAGTTTGTGGCCCGCCTGTTAGCTTGCACCATTCTTGCCATTCTCCTTCGACCTCCCTCATCAACAAGCTGTTTTCGCTCACAGCTGCTGGAACCGGCGCACCTGGCACCAAAGATCATACCACACTCAAAGTCGCTTAGGTCACTCCTTTTGCCCATTCTAATCTTCAGTCGAACAGTAACTGAATGCCTTGACGCCTGTCTGTCTGCTTTATATAGCAAGCCACGGCCACGTGACTTACTGTCTGTAGGAGCGAACCATTTTTGTGAACGGGGGGGTGTACCTAATAAACTCTCTCTCTCACTCACTTGTCTGAACACTTCACAATTAGGCTTCCTCCTGACTCCAAGCAGGGTGCCAAGGTGACAAAAGATGCCAATGGAGGCCGTGGTAGCTTGCGGCTCCTCTCCTCGCCACATTTATAAATAGTTTGACTGGATGATTAATGAGTGAGGCCGCCAAGCTAAAGACCCAGACAATGGCTGCCCGCGCAGCTGCCTGAAAAAGACCCCTAAAAAAACGAAACAAGACAAGCCCTGTCCGGGGATAGAAAGGGATAGAATGGAGGGACTGAAGGGAGAGTGGCAGCAAGCAGAGTAGGCTAAATAAATAAATACTTTCAGAGCGACAGCTTCTGAAGACTTTATTTAACCCCTGAGCACTTTGGGGAGGGATCCTCATTAACATTTGGACAACCTCGGGTGAATAGAGAGGTCAGGCAGGTTTGGTAATGTGTAGATAGAGAGAGAGATTATATATATATATATATATATATATATATATATATATATAGAGAGAGAGAGAGAGAGAGAGAGAGAGAGAGAGAGAGAGAGAGAGAGTGTGTTCATTCTTCTTCTTCTGTGGATTTATATGGCGGTTGGCAACCAACTTTAAGGTGCATCTCACAAAGACACAGCGGTTGGAACCAAAAATCTAAAAATGTTACTCATCAGACCAAATTACAGATTTCCACCGTGTTTCTTGGCCCAAGCAAGTCTCTTCTTCTTATTGGTGTCCTTTAGTAGTGGTTTCTTTGAAGCAATTCGACCATGAAGGCCTGATTCACTCAGACTCCTCTGAACAGCTGATGTTGAGATGTGTCTGTTACTTAACTCTGTGAAGCATTTATTTGGGCTGCAATTTCCGAGGCTGGTAACTCTAATGAACTTATCCTCTGCAGCAGAGGTATTTCTGGGTCTTCCTTTCCTGTGGCGGTCCTCATGAGAGCCAGTTTCATTTTGATAGTTGTTGCAGATTTTTGTTTGACATTTTCAGGATTGACTGATGTCAAAGTAATGATGGACTGTCGTTTCTCTTTGCTTATTTGAGCTGTTCTTGCCATCATATGGACTTGGTCTTTTAACAAATAGGGCAATCTTCTGTATACCACCCCTACATTGTCACAACACAACTATATTGGCTCAAATGCATTAAGAAGGAAAGAAATTCCACAAATTAACTTTTAACAAGTCACACCTGTTAATTGAAATGCATTCCAGGTGGTTGAGAGAATGCCAAGTGTGCAATGCTGTCATCAAGGCAAAGGGTGGCTACTTTGAAGCATCTCAAATTTGATTTGTTTAAGACTTTTTTGGTTACTACATGATTCCATATGTGTTATTTCATTGTTCATTGTGATTCTACAATGTAGAAAATAGTAAAAATAAAGAAAAACCCTGGAATGAGTAGGTGTGTCCAAACCTTTGACTGGTACTGTATATCATGTCGCCCTACATCACTAATAGTGCCCATGGCCAGTTAGACATATCAGGACTCCTCTCTCCCTCCCTGTCCCTGACTCCCCTCTCCCTCCCTGTCCCTGACTCCCCTCTCCCTCCCTGTCTTCCGTACACATTCCATCTCCTTTAGATTCTCTTGCCTGTGCCGCTGTCCTTGGGTCCTTAACAACTGCTAAACATCTCCACCATGACAATGGGTCCTTAACACCTGCTAAACATCTCCACCATGATAATGGGTCCTTAACACCTGCTAAACATCTCCAACATGACAATGGGTCCTTAACACCTGCTAAACATCTCCACCATGACAATGGGTCCTTAACACCTGCTAAACATCTCCACCATGACAATGGGTCCTTAACACCTGCTAAACATCTCCACCATGACATGGGATTGATTTGCACTTTTTGCATCGAAGTACGTTCATCTCTAGGAGACAGAACGCGTCTCCTTCCTGAGCGGTATGCCGGCTGCGTGGTCCCATGGTGTTTATACTTGCGTACTATTGTTTGTACAGATGAACGTGGTACCTTCAGGCATTTGGAACCAGACTTGTGGAGGTCTACACATTTTCTTCTGAGGTCTTGGCTGATTTCTTTAGATTTTCCCATGATGTCGAGCAAAGAGGCACTGAGTTTGAAGGAAGGCCTTGAAATACATCCACAGGCACACCTCCAATTGACTCAAATTATGTAAATTAGCCTGTCAGAAGCTTCTAAAGCCATGACATCATTTTCAGGAATTGTCCAAGCTGTTTAAAGGCACAGTCAACTTAGTGTATGTAAACGTCTGACCCACTGGAATTGTGACATAGTGAATTATGAGTGAAATAATCTTTCTGTAAACAATTGTTGGAAGAATTAGATGTCCTAACCGACTTGCCAAAACTATGGATAAAATGAAATCTGTGGAGAGGTTGAAAAATTAGTTTTAATGATTTCAACCTAAGTGTATGTAAACTTCGGACTTCAACTGTAGCTCATAGACAATATAGCTAATTCAAAACACTGTAAATACAAAATACCACACATAAACACTTTTTGAGTGCAGCCCTTTTTGGGGGGTTGATCTCATTTTAATAATTAATGGGGTACACACTGCTCTATCTTCCTTAAAACACATCATTAGTCTAATTTACTTGATTATTGACGGTTGCTTACAGCGATCAACACAGATCAAAGACAGACTAAAATGATACCAAGGGACTGATGTCTCCAATATCCACCATACAAACACACCGAATCAATAGAGTCAAACAGACAGCATTCGTAAGCATAGCTTTAAGCAAACTTACAAACATACGCAAAGGCTTCAATTGAACCCCATTGATATTGCAATGAAAAATGCATGATTTCACAGAGAAAAGCTCTTTTATCTTCAACGGGAGATCAATAGCATCAAGGGGTTATAGAATCAAAGCTGTTTTGTTAGTGTTTGCAGTTGCAGAGGTTCTTAAGGAACATCTGAGCAAAATGAAGGAGAACAAAGCACTCTAAACAAATGGAAAAGAGAAGAGGTGAAGTTGAGAGGGTTTCTTAAACTTTCTTTTCACATCCGGCAACACAATGTCCAACAGTAATAGTGCACATAACATGTCAAATCACATTCAGTTACGACTGACGTGTTCTAGACAATAACTCAATGGCTCAAAGGCACGTGTTACTCCTGCTCTTGGGTGATCTAGTCCTCCCGATACGAAGTACAATGACAATACAAACTAGCACGTCTTACATCAAACCAATGTGTAATTTTCCTGGCATTACACTGCTTTTCTTATTTCAATGGGTCCGTTTATAACTTTCAATGCAACATCCCAGTTGTTCCAAACTGGCTTTCAAACCTAAACACTGACAGGAGTGTGATGGGTAGGAGACAGAGAGATAGAAGGGCAGCTAATGTAGACAGAGATGCCTTACAAACCAGTCTATGACTTTAGAATGTATAGTGCGGTGTATGTTACCGTCACAAGATGGTTCAGACGATGAATTATAAACCATAAATTATTCATCTGGATACTGAATTATTGATCCAGTCCTTTTTAATTGCATTATTATAATAACATTGGCAGAATAGCAACAATAAAGGTATACTAACCAACAAGAAACAACATCCGCAGTATGTCTGGCTACTGACTGATTCACCATTTAAATCTAGACTGGATAGACTAAATGCTACGTCACATCAATCAATGCAACATTACCCTCTCGTCAGGTGAAGGGTGTGTGTGTGTGTGTGTGTGTTTGAGAGAGAGAGTGAAAAAGAGAGAGAGATAAAGAGAGAAAGAGAGAGAGAAAGAAAGAGAGAGAGAGAGGGAAAGAGAGAGAGAGAGAGAGAGAGAGAGAGAACACCTAATGCTAATACAAATGAAACATTAGTGTTAATGTGTTAATGTTAAGTGACCGGTGGGAGTACAAATGAAACATTAGTGTTAATGTGTTAATGTTAAGTGACCGGTGGGAGTACAAATGAAACATTAGTGTTAATGTGTTAATGTTAAGTGACCGGTGGGAGTACAAATGAAACATTAGTGTTAATGTGTTAATGTTAAGTGACCGGTGGGAGTACAAATGAAACATTAGTGTTAATGTGTTAATGTGTTAATGTTAAGTGACCGGTGGGAGTACAAAGGAAACATTAGTGTTAATGTGTTAATGTTAACTGACCAGTAGGAGTACAAAGGAAACATTAGTGTTAATGTGTTAATGTGTTAATGTTAAGTGACCGGTGGGAGTACAAATGAAACATTAGTGTTAATGTGTTAATGTTAAGTGACCGGTGGGAGTACAAATGAAACATTAGTGTTAATGTGTTAATGTGTTAATGTTAAGTGACCGGTGGGAGTACAAATGAAACATTAGTGTTAATGTGTTAATGTTAAGTGACCGGTGGGAGTACAAATGAAACATTAGTGTTAATGTGTTAATGTTAAGTGACCGGTGGGAGTACAAATGAAACATTAGTGTTAATGTGTTAATGTTAAGTGACCGGTGGGAGTACAAATGAAACATTAGTGTTAATGTGTTAATGTGTTAATGTTAAGTGACCGGTGGGAGTACAAAGGAAACATTAGTGTTAATGTGTTAATGTTAACTGACCAGTAGGAGTACAAAGGAAACATTAGTGTTAATGTGTTAATGTGTTAATGTTAAGTGACCGGTGGGAGTACAAATGAAACATTAGTGTTAATGTGTTAATGTTAAGTGACCGGTGGGAGTACAAATGAAACATTAGTGTTAATGTGTTAATGTGTTAATGTTAAGTGACCGGTGGGAGTACAAAGGAAACATTAGTGTTAATGTGTTAATGTTAAGTGACCGGTGGGAGTACAAATGAAACATTAGTGTTAATGTGTTAATGTTAAGTGACCAGTAGGAGTACAAAGGAAGCATTAGTGTTAATGTGTTAATGTTAAGTGACCAGTAGGAGTACAAAGGAAACATTAGTGGATTATAGAGAGGAAAGGATGTGTCCAAACCAGAGAAGTCTCCTGTTACAATACCAATAAAACACAGTGACCAGGGCATTCAGCACCAGGATGTGTCCAAACCAGAGAAGTCTCCTGTTACAATACCAATAAAACACAGTGACCAGGGCATTCAGCACCAGGATGTGTCCAAACCAGAGAAGTCTCCTGTTACAATACCAATAAAACACAGCAACAAGGGCATTCAGCACCAGGAACGGACTCTTTATTTAATCTAAGCAGATTGAAGCGTAGAGAGTTGTTTATTTGAAGTTAAGCAAGTTTAGAAGGTTGTTGAACAGTCACTGAGCTCTGTAATACTCTAGGTGGAGACACACACACACACCACATACACACCATCTTCAATGAACAAAACAGGATTTATTACAAACCTGTTAATCTGAAGACACAACAAAACAGTCTGTATGTAATGTATGTCCCACCTCCGACCCACCAACCCAAGTCTGGATCATCTCTAAACAATTTTGTTCCTATTCACACCACACGCACACACACACTAATTACAGAGATGTCTGAATGAAAAACAGCGTAATTACAAGATACACAGTGACTCTGATTTTAGTATCGTCCCTACTTACAGAGCAATCAGTCATTCCACAAGTCTACTGTCGTGGAGTTAACATCTACTTTTATCTAATTAAAAGACGTTAGCCGTGGTATATTGGCCATATACCACAAACCCCAGAGGTAACTTACTGTTATTATAAACTGGTTACCAACGTAATTAGAGCAGTAAAAATTAAAAATGTTGTCATACCTGTTGTATACGGTCTGATATGCCACATCTGTCAGCCAATCAGCAGTCAGGGCTGGAACCACCCAGTTTATAATACAGGATAATGATATAGACGGTATAACAGTGGAGGATGTGTAGTTTGTTATTGTTTCTTGAACATCTCTTTATTTGTCCTCCATCGCAATAACAACACTGCTCTTTAGTGAACTATGGATCCTAATGATTATGTTTGAATCATTACAGTTATTGAAATATCATAATGCCTAAAGTCTGTTCCTGCATTCAGCCTACAGCAGGTGGAATGAACATGTACTGATCTGATTTGGCCTCTGATGTTCAGGGAAGTTCAAGGAAGAAGGAGGGCGGCCATTTTGACTTCCCATTTCCCCACAGGGAGGTAAAACAACAGCTCATCTTCCTCTCGACACCAAAGAGAAGGAGGCCTGTCATGTCCCCTGTGACGAGCTGAAAGAGCCGGGTCAGGCCTCCAGAAACAAACAGTTCCACCTCACAGAAAAGGAGACAGGAGACAGAGACCAGAGGAACGGGCAGACAGGTGTCAGAGAAGGAGGATATGTGAGACAGATGGTAGAGAAGAGGTAGAAAGCTGAGGAGAGGAAGGAAGGTAGTGTTCACCAAGGAAATGTACAGTGTGCAGTTTATGAAAAAACCTTTCCAGACTCTGGTCAACTAAAGTACAACTGCTCTACTCAAATTACCTTCTATTCCAGGGTCTATATTCTGATATTCCTTCTGATATTCCTTCCAGTTCGCTGCTGCCAATGACGGGAACGAATTGCAAAAATCATTGAAGCTAGAGGTTCCTATCTCCCTCAATAACTTTAAGCATCAGCTGTCAAAGCTGCTTATCGATCACTGCACCTGTATATAGCCCTTCTGTAAATAGCCCACCCTACTACCTCATCCCCATATTTATTTTTGTTTATTTTCACTAATCTTGCACTCCAGTATCTCTATTTGCACATCATAATTTGCACATCCTTCATTCCTGTGTTAATGATGATAATTTTCTGTAATTTATTTCTACTCTATAGTCTATTTATTGTCCTACCTCCCAACCTTACTGCATTTTTGCACTACATTTTGCACTCTGTTTATAGATTTTCTATTGTGTTTTTGACTGTTTGTTTAATGTGTAACTCTGTGTTGTTGTTTTTTGTCGCACTGCTTTGCTTTGTCTTGGCCAGGTCGCAGTTGCAAATGAGAACTTGTTCTCAACTGACCTACCTGGTTAAATAAAGGTGAAAAAAAAAAAAAAAAAAAAAAATAAAAAAATATACAGTCTGTATTAGGCAGTCTGTGCTAGGACCAGCCCATTGAGCCTCCCTCTTTAGTGCGAGGGAAGTGAGTTTGGAACAACTGAACGTATGCGTCAAAGAAGTCGTTTTCACTTAAAAAACCTTTATATGTCCGAATCAAATATGCTTCCCAAATATAACATGTTCATTGTGGTAGAACGTTTATGTTGATTGCCGATTTTCTGCATTTATCAGAGTGGTTTCAGGAAGCCTGATTTCAGATGTGTCCATGTAAACAGGATTATTAGGGAAATCGTTGTTCTTGCAAAGCAAGTAAACGTTTTTTAATCAAACAATTAAATTAGAAACCTAATGAGTCTGACAGGATGTGGAGACCCTGATCCTCTGTATGGAAATTCCCTTACAGATCTGTCTACTGTGTGTGTGCGCTTGTTCTTACTACGTGCATGTGAGTGTGATGGAATATTCCCTTACAAGGAAGAAGGACAAACCGTCTGTCTGCTGTGTGTGCTGTTAGCAGAGGTGTAATGAGAGTCTGAGCCACCCACTTCTCCTGTTACCCTCAACACATCTGGTGATGAACGCTGCCAGTTGGCCCACTAACAACACTTAGGCTGCATCCTAAATGGCACCCTATTCCCTATGTGTCCTGGTCAAAAGAAGTGCACTACATAGGGAATAGGGTGCCATTTGAGAAACAGACGTTGGTGTGATGCCTATTGTGTCCTCCTTCTACCAGCAGTCTGCCTGCCTGGCATCAGATATCAGGTGAGTCATAGGATGATATTTTATATGATGTGGATGTCAGTCAGAGGTCCAGGTTACCGGTGTAGGTCTTACTCAATGAGAAAGGGAAAAGCAGACAGTCTATGGCAGAGTGGAGAAAAGGAATCTACCACATTGTTGGCCAGTCCACCCCATATGAAGCAACTCTGCAACTCTTTACACTATATAGCAAGTCTGATTAGTCGAAGCAACATTCTCTAAATATCCCTGCAACCTTCTTTTAAAATGGACAGAAAAGGTTGAAACAATGTTGTTGCATTTACAATCCTCCTCTTCCTCCACTGCCCATCTGTGTCCCCTCTCATCAACCCCCCCTCAACTGAGATGAGGGATGAATGCAGCATTAGTTTCACTTGACGGTCCTGACCTCTGCCTCACCCCCAGTGCACTCTGGGATGGAAAGAGACTACTCTGGTCTTCCTCCTGTTCATGTAGGGAATATCTCTCTCTCTCTCTCTCTCTCTCTCTCTCTCTCTCTCTCTCTCTGTCTCTGTCTCTGTCTCTGTCTCTGTCTCTGTCTCTCTCTCTGTCTGTCTGTCTGTCTGTCTGTCTGTCTGTCTGTCTGTCTGTCTGTCTGTCTGTCTGTCTCTTTTTGTCTGTCTGTCTGTCTGTCTGTCTGTCTGTCTGTCTGTCTGTCTGTCTGTCTGTATTTCTCCTTTCACAGGATACAATGAGTACAACCAACAGAAAAGACCACTCATCCTGAGGAGAGAGAAAGAGAGTGCGAGACCAGCGGCTATTGAATGTTTGGAGTAAAAAGTGGAGGACTGGCTAGTCTGGTTTAAGGGGACTGGAGGGTGTGAGAGAGCGTGTGACTAACGAGTGATATTGTCAGTAGACGTGTGAGCCTGAAAGGTATAGTAGGTCCTCTAACTCAGGGCTGAACAGTAGGGACTCAGATGCCTTTGAAGTCATTCAACAGGGAACCAATAACAAACCGGGTTGCATTAAACAGTGCTGAGTGGCCTAATTTAAAGAAAATTTGTATTTCACCTTTATTTAACCAGGTACGCCAGCTGAGAACAAGTTCTCATTTACAACTGCGAACTGGCCAAGACAAAGCAAAGCAGTGCGACAAAAAAAAACACAGAGTTACACATGAGAATAAACAAACGTACAGTCAATACGTCAATACGTAATCATGAAAGGAAGTTGAGAGTCTGAGATTAAGGGGAAAAAACAGAACTCTGTTGGTGAAATATACTCAAAGTGATTGGATGTAATGTTGCCAAGGAAGACAACTGTTCAACGCATGTATGTCCTCTTCAGCCCGATGGCCTATAATGTAATGACTAAATGTAATCACTAAATCCATAAAGTATGAACTGGGGTCAAATAAATGGTGTGTAACCGTGTGTTTGTGGTGTGTCAGTCATAGCAACAGGCTTCTGACAGCCTAAACCTTTAATGCAACAGCCATGGCTGGGTAATCCTCTGAAAGCCCCCAGTTTAGTCTCTCAGGTGGAAAGTCAAACAGAAGATCTGGAATCCTTCTCTATCACCCCCTGCTCACCAATTCCTCATCCCCTCCTCATCCCTAAAACCCACCCGCATGGATAACATAAGCCACTGAGCTAAAGGTGTCAGGCCTACCTGTCGAGACGGGACCTCCTAGCCTGACCTACGGATAGCCCCGAGGGACATTATTTATAGAAGGGTCTGACCTGATGAGAAAAGAGAGAAAGAGAAAGAGAGATGAAAAGAGAGACAGAGGGAGACCAGAACATTGTGAGATGTTTCTACAGTGTCTGTCATCTCCTAATCAGGTCCTGGTCTCTTGTTGTGATCATTGTCAGGCTTAACTTGATCAGGTTTTTCATTCATCATCATGGGGGCCTGACAACTGACGCTTAAAACTCTTCCTTTATTATTCAGATAGGCAGATTAAATGTTGAAACCACTTGTCCCCTCATCTGTCTCTCCTAACTAGTCCTAACTACTGTACTGTACGGTACTGGTACTCAGACACAGAAATGCATGCAAAGAAGCCCAACATCAGTGCCCAATCTCACCAATGCTCTTGTGGCTGAATGGAAGCAAGTCCCCGCAGAAGTGGAAAGCCTTCCTAGAAGAGCGGATGCTGTTATAGCATCAAAGAGGGGACTACTGACCATGATTTTGGAATGAGATGTTCGATGAACAGGTGCCCACATACTTTTGGTCATGTAGTGTATAATACAGTCTACTTCCTGTCACCATGAACATTAAGAAATATCAAGCAGTCTACTTCCTGTCACCATGAACACAGAGATATATCATACAGTCTACTTCCTGTCACCATGAACACGGAGAGATATCATACAGTCTACTTCCTGTCACCATGGACATGGAAAGATATCATACAGTCTACTTCCTGCCACCACGAGATCACAGCAATCTGTCCCAACAAATGAAGACATCTTGTTGTGAATGTTCTAGTGTTAGATTAGATGACGGCCGGTCACTGGATTCCCTTGGTTTCTAAGACAGCTCCAGTTACTAATGGACCAGACAGGACGTAGAAAAACACCAAAAAGGGAAGAGAGACAGAGAGGTACAGAGAGGTCACTGAATTTGAAGGTTATCGCCATCTAACGGCGAATCGAAACAAATAAACGCTCAGGTGTGTTATTCTCTGTCAAGACAGTGTCTTAATAATGCCGAGTTAACACAGACTAAATAACCGTGTCTCACCGTGCACTGACAGCTTCAGAAATAATTGACCAGCATGCTGCAAACGGAGACGCGCTAGGCAGAGAATTCAATCCTACGGTTGACAGACACCATTGAGCATGTCACTAGATTTTTGCATGAATACACAAAGCAATGTCAGGTCAGGGATAGAGGAGTAGGAGCTCCTGCTAGTTATTTGCGATTGCATCTCTGAGGGTAAATTACTTGGGACTACCAGTCATATATGCTAGTTAACTAAGTTCCTGACAGCTCCCTGCCTCGCTAGAAAGTACCTGGATTTACTGGCTGTCAAAGTCATGATAGATTGTTAATTTTTGTCTCTTTGCTTCTTTCTTTTCTTCTAATAACTGGCAGCGTCTCAGACTAAACACCTCATATCCAATATCTCCTCACAGCTCAGTGAGAACATCTCCATCCAGACAAAGGCAAACAGACCAAAATGGACACAAAGAAACATAAACTTATGAGAAGGGCTAGCTGGAAGTGTGTAATTTCATCCATGTGTTCCCAGGATCTCAAGCAGGGTGTAAAAACGTTAGGGCTTAGTAAAACATTTGCAAACACAGTTATCCATTATTCTGACTATAGCGTTGAGCATTGAGGACTAAACAGTTATCCATTATTCTGACTATAGCGTTGAGCATTGAGGACTAAACAGTTATCCATTATTCTGACTATAGCGTTGAGCATTGAGGACTAAACAGTTATCCATTATTCTGAATATAGCTTTGAGAATTGAGGACTAAACAGTTATCCATTATTCTGACTATAGCTTTGTGCATTGAGGACTAAACTGTTATACATTATTCTGACTATAGCGTTGAGCATTGAGGACTAAACACTTATCCATTATTCTGACTATAGTTTGGAGCATTGAGGACTAAACAGTTATCATTATTCTGACTATAGCTTTGAGCATTGAGGACTAAACAGTTATCCATTATTCTGACAATAGTGTTGAGCATTGAGGGGTAAATACACATACAGTATACAGTTGAAGTCGGAAGTTTACATACACCTTAGCCAAATACATTTAAACTCAGTTTTCACAATCACAATTCCTGACATTTAATCACAGTAAAAATTCCCTGTCTTTGGTCAGTTAGGATCACCACTTTATTTTAGCTTGTATTTTAGCTTGTATTTCTTTCATCACATTCCCATTGGGTTAGAAGTTTACATAAACTCAATTAGTATTTGTTAGCACTGCCTTTAAATTGCTTAACTTGGTTCAAACGTTTCAGGTAGCCTTCCACAAGCTTCCCACAATAAGTTGGGTGAGTTTTGGCCCATTTCTCCTGACAGAACTGGTGTAACTGAGTCAGGTTTGTAGACCTCCTTGCTCGCATACACTTTTTCAGTTCTGTCCAAAAATCTTCTATAGGATTGAGGTCAGGGCTTTGTGATGGCCACTCAAATACCTTGACTTTGTTTTCCTTAAGCCATTTTGCCACACTTGGAAGTATGCTTGGGGTCATTGTCCATTTGGAAGACCCATTTGCGACCAAGCTTTAACTTCCTGACTGATGTCTTGAGATGTTGCTTTAATATATCCACATAATTTTCCTTCCTCATGATGCTATCTATTTTGTGAATTGCACCAGTCCCCCCTGCAGCAAAGCACCCCCACAACATGATGCTGCCACCCCCGTGCTTCACAGTTGGGATGTGTTCTTCGGCTTGCAAGCCTCCCCCTTTTACCTCCAAACAAAACGATGGTCATTATGGCCAAACAGTTAGATTTTTGTTTCATCAGACCAGAGGACATTTCTCCAAAAAGTACCATCTTTGTCCCCATGTGCAGTTGCAAACCGTAGTCTGGCTTTTTTATGGCGGTTTTGGAGCAGTGGCTTCTTCCTTGCTGAGCCGATATAGGACTAGTTTTACTGTGGATATAGATACTTTTGTACCTGTTTCCTCCAGCATCTTCACAAGGTCCTTTGCTGTTGTTCTGGGATTGATTTGCACTTTTCGCACCAAAGTACTTTTATCTCTACGAGACAGAACGAGTCTCCTTCCTGAGCGGTTTGACGGCTGCGTGGTCCCATGGTGTTTATACTTGTACTATTGTTTGTACAGATTAACGTGGCAGCTTCAGGCGTTTGTAAATAGCTCCCAAGAATGAACCAGACTTGTGGAGGTCTACAATTTGTTTTCGGAGGTCTTGGCTGATTTCTTTTGAGTTTGAAGCTAGGCCTTGAAATACATCCATAGGTAAACCTCCAATTGAATTATAAGTGAAATAATCTGTCTGTAAACAATTGTTTGAAAAATTACTTGTGTCATTTACAAAGTAGATGTCCTAACCGACTTGCCAAAACTATAGTTTGTTAACATGAAATCTGTGGAGTGGTTGAAAAATGAGTTGACTTCAACCCAAGTGTATGTAAACTTCCGACTTCAACTGTAGGTGACCTGTCATATTGTTATCATACACATGTAAATCATTCACGTTCCGACACAAACCCCCGCAACAACAAAACCTCAACCTTCCCAACGGGGTCACAGAGAAAACTGGTCCCTTAGCAGACAAAGCCCTACCTTTACCTGCCAGAGAGTGAGCTGCCAGTGATAGCGATGGAGATGACAATAGCAGAGTGACGGTGTGAAGAACACTGCCTTGGAGCTATACTGTGTAGAGGAACAATACTGCCCTACATGAAAACTCAGCCACCAAGGAGCTCAAAACTGTCTGCTTTAAAAAGTTCACAATGCCGCGCCAAGGTCTGTCTCTCCTTCTTTCTTTCTTGTGTGTTTTTGTGTTCCTATTCAGGCACAGTGATGGAAAGGCTGGGGCGGAGGTGCTGGGGCTATCATGGTCTCCACAATGACAGTAGGTGGAAACTCTACCTTTCATTCCACTCAGTATAAATAGTGTAATCTATCAGTTCTGCCAATCAGGTTGATTGATTAGGCGCTGTCAGAGGCTGTAAAGTGACACATTAGAATAGTTTGGTTAACAATGCCTGTAGCTAGCTGGTGTGGGGCCGTTGGCTGCTGCCTGCCTAGCTGCCACACAGCAATGATTAATGTGTTGTCAGCCTGTAATCCCACACCCACGCTTAATGAGGCAGGAATGTATCATCTTTACAGAGTGGCAGATGTCAGGAGAGGGAAAGGAATCCAAGTGGTTGGAAACAATATACTTTTTCTCGCCGCGCCTGATGTGTCTGACAAGCTTTAAAAACCACAAAGAGGGCCTGTGGAAAACTTCAATGGAGGGGACTTTCGTTTTGGCATCTTCCGCTCCCTCCCTCCCTTTCACCCTCCTTCTCTCACTCCCGAAAGTCAACAACTGCTATTGAGAGCAGAGAGTTTCCCATGCAGATGTAGGATCTTCATTTGAGCCAGTTTGCTACAGCAGGAAATTAATCCTGCAGCAAAAGGAAATGTGAATTATTGTGTGGATTATAATTAATGAACATTTTTGTAGGGGCTGATGCATTTTTTGTCAGGGCAAATCAAGTCTGACATTTTAAAGTGGAAATTACGAACTTTAGAAGCCTTTTTAAAACTCGTTCAACAATAGGGTGATCTAATTAAGATCCTACACCTGTAGGTCCACATCGGCCTCCAAGTGACTCACGACAATGTAAATGGCTTTTGGTTAAAAACATTGAAAACATTAAACCTACTATACCCCTATAGTTAAAAGTCAATACAAGGACAGTATGTCAATCATCACATATGTTAAATGAGTTTTATGATCCACATACACATTATATTAGGCCTACAACTCATTCTGTTTACTACACTGAAGACAATAATCAAAAGAATAATTTAAAAACCAAGAAAACTCACATATCCTACAATCCTAATCAAACAGATTAAGAGATATACAGCTGCAACATTAATAAGTATCAGCTAGCGCATGAAGACATACTTACAGCTAACAGAGGTACCATTTGCATTGTCTGATGAAATCTTAGGCAGGATTACTATAAGAACGCTAACTAGACCTCGAGACTACAGAGGAAATTAAGGACCTAACTGCTTAAATAACAATAGCAACTCTGGTACCTTTTGCATTTGTGTGATACTGAAATGTTGACTAAACAGTAATTCCCCTATCAACTAAAGGAGAGAGAGATACAGAGCATTCGGAAAGTACTCAGACCCCTTGACTTTCTCCACATTTTGTTACCTTACAGCCTTATTCAAAAATGTATTAAATATTTTTCCCCCTCATCAATCTACACACAATACCCCATAATGATATAGCAAAAACAAGTTTTTAAAATGTTTGCAAATTTATTACAAATAAAAAACAGAAATACCTTATTTACATAAGTATTCAAACCCTTTGCTGTGAGACTCGAAATTGAGCTCAGGTGCATCCTGTTTCCATTGATCATCCTTCAGATGTTTCTATAACTTGATTTGAGTCCACCTGTGGTAAATTCAATTGATTGGACATGATTTGGAAAGGCACACACCTGTCTATATATAGGTCCCACAGTTGACAGTGCATGTCAGAGAAAACATTAAAACCAGTTTTTGCTTTTTCATTATGTGGTATTGTGTGTAGATTGATGAAGGAAAACAACTATTTAATACATTTTAGAATAAGGCTGTAATGCAATTATAATTTTTTTAAGCCAAGGGGTCTGAATACTTTCCGAATGCACTGTATAATAGATGAATGATCCATCTCTGTCAGAGAGAGATCCAACCCCTGGTACGGTCCAGGGAAACAGCAGCATTTGCTACAGCCCCTGGTACGGTCCAGGGAAACAACAGCATTAGCTACAGACCGAGTCTTTCAGAACCCAACCAGCTGTCTCTCATTAGGCTGGCAATGGCTCCTCATCACCAGGGACTAACACACACACACACACACACACACACAGGCACACAGGCACGCACCTTTTTTTTTTTACCTTTATTTTACTAGGCAAGTCAGTTAAGAACAAATTCTTATTTTCAATGACGGCCTAGGAACAGTGGGTTAACTGCCTTGTTCAGGGGCAGAACAACAGTTTTTTACCTTGTCAGCTCGGGGATTCGATCCAGCAACCTTTCGGTTACAGGCCCAACACTCTAACCACTGGGCTACCTGCCGCCCCACTTACACAGACAGACACACACACAATCACCAGAGACTAACACAGTGCAACTGTGATTTTAACACAAAAACACGCTTGTACTCTGTAATGACTAAAAACATCATTTAATAAGATTAGTTGACATTGACAGTCTGTTAGTCTGTCTTAAACCAACTCAATGGTTGTTGATATGAGAAGGAAATACCAGAATACAGGCTAGTTCAGTGTAGGTTCGAAAAGGACCACAATGGAAATAAGTAAAAACCTCTGTGTTATTGTCAATTATGTTAAATCACTTTGGTGGTTTGAATTGTATTTTTAAAATGTCAAATAACATCAATCTAGCTATCTAGAATAACTGTTTCTGCGTACAGTAGAGCTTGGAGGGTTTTGTGGGGGCGTGAGGTAAAATGAGAATGGATCAGTCTTTGTGTGAGAGAGAGCGAGAGAGAGAGAGAGAGAGAGAGAGAGAGAGAGAGAGAGAGAGAGAGAGAGAGAGGGAGTGAACGAGAGGGAGAGAGAGAGAGACAGAGAGAGAGAGGACTGAAAGCTGCATTTATGTTGGTAAAGTGTGATCACTTGTGTTAAGTGACAGTTTGATTTGAATGGAAACATTCTATTTTCCAGCCTTTTCCTGTGTCTAAAAGAGACAGATCTTAGATCAGCAACGATACAGAAGGAAGAACGTTAACATTCTCATCAGCTTATTATTATTATTATTATTATTATATCTGGTACATTTCTGGATGCTAAAACCTCAATCTCAATATTATGATAATGATAAAGAAGCCTACAAATACTTGGATTTTACTGATGTGAATAAAAAGTAGCAGGGCTTATGCAAGCAATATTATTATTTGTCAAAGTTGATAAAAACTGTATTTCAAATACAGGGAAAAAAGACCACATTATTCTGGGTCAGCCTTGGACAGCTTTCAGTCAGGCCTCAAACTAAAACAATAAACGCATGAGACATCGAGACAACAAACGGTTCACCACAATGGCGTGTCCCCATTTTCTTCATACCAAAACCCAGAGGAAAATCTGTAAATATAAAACCAGTTCCAGTCAGAAACACTAACAGAGCCCTTAAAAACATCTGTTGGTTTTTATACGTTTTGGCCAAAATGAATAATCCATCTATTATTCCTGCTATGAGAGTGACGTGACACTGAGGTCACGCACCCCGTGTCCCTGTGCTTTGAACAAGCTCGTAAATCAATCCTGGCGCTATTACTTACAATTAAAGGTGCTTTAAAGTTTTACAGTGTGTTTATGATGTGGGATGCCTGTGATGTGATTTATAAGGATATTGAGTCACCCCCTCTGATTACAGTTGTTTACATGCACCGTTGCCCTCACCGCGACCTCACAAGTCACAGCTGCCAAATCGCTTAGAATGCAGAACTTTTCCCCCAGTTTTCAAAGCTGGTCAGTCCAAACACTGAGTGAACGAGCAGACACTAAACCGACACTTCAGCTCCATAGACTGTAATAACCGACAGACAACAGAGGGAGACTGTGTGGTCCATGCCGTCCCTGACATATGGAAGACAATGCTTTCATGTGTTTCAGTTTGTGACTGAAGAGTGCAATGAGAGAGAGTCAGAAAGTAGTAGTTCTGTTTCCTGTTGCCTAAACACTTGAAACAAAAACCTCAATAACAAGATGATTATAGAGACATACTGTAACAAGCTGGAATGGTCATGTTGTGAACTGGCCTGTCACAATTAAAAGAGATTCATCTCTGTTATGGCTCGGGTTGTTTTCAGAGAATTGTGTTGTCTGGAGTTCATCAGAATGCCATCCATAACATGAATTAACAATGTCCAAACACGACGAGCAGTATTGTGTGATATGTCATCCTTAAACATCTGCTTTATGTCTGACAACTTTTTCTGTCTTGTCTTTTTTCCGTATGTAGAAGTTGTACAACCTGCACAGTATCCGTCATTAAATTGTGTTATTCTTAATACCTATCACTACAAAATGAATAACAGTGTATCATAAATAACAAAATGTCTCAAAGGATAATAATGAAGTAAGAATGGATATTTAGCACAAGCTAGTCTGAGGCCAATACAGGGTGGGACTCATGACATGGAAACATATCATCTATCATTAGAGTTGCAAAAATCCGGAAACTTTTCAAAAATTCCCAGGTTTTCCAGAAATCCTGGTTGGATTTTCTGCTTATTCCCTACTGATTCCGGAATTTTTTTACCAGATTTTCTGGAAAACCAGGGAATTTAGGAAAATGTACCAGATTTTTGCAACTCTATTCACTATACTGTACTGACTTAACCTATACTGAAGCAGAGCAAAGAAAACATTGGACATGAAGTCATAATGTAATTGAAATACGTTCATAAAGCTGGAAATATGTAAATTACTAGGCTGAGAGAAAACAGCATCATAAACTTGCTTTCACAGCAATCTGTTTGGTAGTATGTTCTTGTTGAGAAGCATATTCTGGAATATATCCATTAAAATGATTCAGCAAACCCACTACATCCACAGTGCGCTATATCGCATGTTGTTTGTTATGTTTGATGATTTGTAATGCGAAAAATGCCACAAGCATAGATCACGTGTAGGCCTATAATGCACAATCATGTCTCTCAAAATCATGTGGTCTACTTCAGATATGTGGACTGCTTTCCTCTGTGAAAACTAGTGAACCACTGCAGAGTAAAGCAGGTTAACATCAGTGGAGGGAAAAACAGAACTGAAAAGATCCACTTGAGGACTTTCTTGGCTCTATCACTGTCGATTCCACTGAAGAGCCGTCACCCTGAGAGCAAGGGCTCATGGGAGACGAGAGCTGGCTCTAACTGCCCTGCGACGCCGTCTGCTTCACATTACACGTAGGAGGATATGGGGAGAAAAACTTATGTCCCGGGCTCTAATATCAAGTCAAACTCTCTGTCCTAGCAAACTCTAAGTGACATCCACGGAACCATTATATCCCCTGACGTAGCTACCAAGCTGTGTTTAGCGGCAGGGGACTGGGCGTTTACTTCATTCACTGTGAAATGTACTTCAACACGCGGGACGGGGAGTAAAATCTTATAATACCGGTCAAATCCGACATGGCCTCTCTGAGTGGCGCCCGGGATTGCAGAAATATAGAACGGGATGTCAGAGTGTTTTGATAGACCTGGTCAGTTTAACTCAAGGTTTCAACAACATGATGAGGGCTTGGTGGTGGTGAAGCAGGGCATTTTCCTCAGGAAGCCCAGAGCATTCCAAATGGCTCTATGCGGTTTAGCGCCATCGCATTCCATGAGCTCCGAGTCCTCGAAGAGAATTATGACATTATGGCATTCCAACACGGCCAATTTCCCAAAATACAGCTCAAGGCTTTCCCACTCTCTGCTTCTGCTTCTCTCCACTCTGTGTCTGTCTGTCGCTGGTCTGGGAAAAACAATTCAATGGCCTTCACTCAATTTACTTGTTTATTTAGTACCCCATGTAGCTCAGTCGGTAGAGCATGGGGCTTAAAACGCCAAGGTTGTGGGTTTGATTCCCAAGGGGTACCAGTATGAAAAATGTATGCACTCACTACTGTAAGTCGCTCTGGATAAGATCGTCTGCTAAATGACTAAAATATAAGTTTATTTGAGCTATTTGGCCAACCCTCTTTCTGTCTCATACTCCCTCCCTATTAGTCTCTTCTATCTCAATTAAATTTAAGGGGCTTTATTGGCATGGAAACATACAGTATGTTAACATTGCCAAAGAAAGTGAAGTAGATAATTAAAAGTAAACATTACACTCAGAAGTTACAAAATAATAAAGACATTTCAAATGTCATATTATGTATATATACAGTGTTGTAATGATATGCAAATTGTTAAAGAATAAAAGGGAAAATAAATCAACATAAATATGGGTTGTATTTACAATGGTGTTTGTTCTTCACTGCTTGCCCTTTTCTTGTGGCAACAGGTCACAAATCTTGCTGTGATGCACACTGTGGTATTTCACCCAGTAGATATGGGAGTTTATCAAAACTGGATTTGTTTTCGAATTCTTTGTGGATCTGTGTAATCTGAGAGAAATATGTATCTCTAATATGGTCATACATTTGGCATGAGGTTAGGAAGTGCAGCTCAGTTTCCACCTCATTTTGTGGGCAGTGTGTACATAGCCTGTCTTCTCTTGAGAGCCAAGTCTGCCTACGGTGGCCTTTCTCAATAGCAAGGCTATGCTCACTGAGTCTGTATATAGCTTCAAAGCTTTCCTTAAGTTTGGGTCAGTCACAGTGGTCAGGTATTCTGCCACTGTGTACTCTCTGTTTAGAGCCAAATAACATTCTAGTTTGCTCTGTTGTTTTGTTAATACTTTCCAATGTGTCAAGTAATTCTCTTTTTGTTTTCTCATAATTTGGTTGGGTCTAATTGTGTTGCTGTCCTGGGGCTCTGTGGGTCTGTTTGTGTTTGTGAACAGAGCCCCAGGACCAGCTTGCTTAGGGGACTCCTCTCCAGGTTCATCTTTCTGTAGGTGATGGCTTTGTTATGGAAGGTTTGGGAATTGCTTCCTTTTAGGTGGTTGTAGAATTTAACGGCTCTTTTCTGGATTTTAATAATTAGCAGGTATCGGCCTAATTCTGCTCTGCATGCATTATTTGGTGTTTTGCGTTGTACACTGAGGATATTTTTGCAGAATTCTGCATGCAGAGTCTCAATTTGGTGTGAATTCTTGGTTGGTGAGCGGACCCCAGACCTCACAACCATAAAGGGCAATGGGTTCTATAACTGATTCAAGTATTTTTAGCCAGATCCTAATTGGTATGTCAAATGTTATGTTCCTTTTGATGGCATAGAAGGCCCTTCTTGCCTTGTCTCTCAGATCGTTCACAGCTTTGTGGAAATTACCTGTGGCGCTGATGTTTAGGCCAAGCTATGTATAGTTTTTTGTGTGCTCTAGTTCAACGGTGTCTAGATAGAATTTGTATTTGTGGTCCTGGCAACTTTTTTGGAACACCATTATTTTGGTCTTACTGAGATTTACTGTCAGGGCCCAGGTCTGCAGACTGTTCTAGTGCCCTTGCCAATTTGTTTATATATATGTTGAAGAGGGTGGGTCTTAAGCTGCATCCCTGTCTCACCTCACGGCCCTGTGGAAGGAAATGTGAGTTTTTTGTCCATTTTAACCGGACACTTTACATGGATTTTATAATGTCATATGCTTTTCCCCCAACACCACTTTCCATTTTGTATACAATTTGTATAGCAGAACCTCATGCCAAATTGAGTCAAAGGCTTTTTTGAAATCAACAAAGCATGAGAAGACTTTGCCTTTGTTTTGGTTTAGGGTGTGCAGGGTGAATATGTGGTATGTCGTACGATAATTTGGTAAAAAGCCGATTTGACATTTGCTCAGTACATTGTTTTCACTAAGGAAATGAACAAGTCTGCTGTTAATGATAATGCAGAGGATTTTCCCAAGGTTGCTGTTGACGCATATCCCAACGGTAGTTATTGGGGTCAAATTTGTCTCCACCTTTGTGTATTGGGGTGATCAGTACTTGGTTCCAATTATTGGGGAAGATGCCTGAGCTAAGGATGATGTTAAAGAGTTTAAGTATAGCCAATTGGAATTTATGGTCTGTATATTTCATCATTTCATTTAGGATACCATCAACAACACAGGCCTTTTTGGGTTGGAGGGTTTTTATTTTATCCTGTAGTTCATTCAAGGTAACTGGAGAATCCAGTGGGTTCTGGTAATCTTTAATAGTTGATTCTAAGATTTGTTTTTGATCGTGTATATGTTTTTGCTGTTTTTGCTTTATAGAGCCAAAAAGATTGGAGAAGTGGTTTACCCATCTCCATTTTGGATAAATAACTCTCAGTGTTGTTGTTTGTTTAGTGTATTCCAATTTTCCCAGAAGTGGTTAGAGTCTATGGATTCTTCAATTACATTGAGCTGATTTCTGATGTGCTGTTCCTTCTTTTTCCGTAGTGTATTTCTGTATTGTTTTAGTGACTTTTTCTCTCTCTCCCTCTCCGTCTCCCTCTCTCCACTCAGGAAATCTAATAATACAGAAACCCAATCACGCTGTCTTCATTTATTTTTTATACATTTTTAAATTTATTTCACCTTTATTTAACCAGGTAGGCCAGTTGAGAACAAGTTTTCATTTACAACTGCGACCTGGCCAAGATAAAGGAAAGCAGTGCAACAAAAACAACCACAACACAGAGTTACACATGGGATAAACAAACGTACAGTCAATAACACAATAGAAAATCTATGTACAGTGTTTGCAAATGTAGTAAGATTAGGAAGGTAAGGCAATAAATAGGCCATAGTGGCGAAATAATTACAATTTAGCATTAACACTGGAGTGATAGATGTGCAGATGATGATGTGCAAATAGAGATACTGGGGTGCAAATTAGCAAAAATAACAATATGGGGATGAGATAGTAGGGTGGAATATTTACAGATGGGCTGTGTACAGGTGCAGGGATCGGTAAGCTGCTCTGACAGCTGATGCTTAAAGTTATTGAGGGAGATGGTAGAATCCAGCTTCAATGATCTTTGCAATTCGTTCCAGTCATTGGCAGCAGAGAACTGGAAGGACTAGTAGACTTGGAAAAGGTTCAGAATGTTGGAGAAGTGGATATGATTTATTAGACTTGGAAAATGTTCAGAATGTTGGAGAAGTGGATATGATCTAGTAGACTTGGAAAAGGTTCAGAATGTTGGAGAAGTGGATATGATTTATTAGACTTGGAAAATGTTCAGAATGTTGGAGAAGTGGATATGATTTATTAGACTTGGAAAAGGTTCAGAATGTTGGAGAAGTGGATATGATCTAGTAGACTTGGAAAAGGTTCAGAATGTTGGAGAAGTGGATATGATTTATTAGACTTGGAAAAGGTTCAGAATGTTGGAGAAGTGGATATGATTTATTAGACTTGGAAAAGGTTCAGAATGTTGGAGAAGTGGATATGATTTATTAGACATGGAAAAGGTTCAGAATGTTGGAGAAGTGGATATGATTTATTAGACTTGGAAAATGTTCAGAATGTTGGAGAAGTGGATATGATTTATTAGACTTGGAAAAGGTTCAGAATGTTGGAGAAGTGGATATGATTTATTAGACTTGGAAAAGGTTCAGAATGTTGGAAAAATGAAGGTATTCATAATTTAGTAAAGCCTATTGCTTTTTTTATCAGAACCATGTGGCAGGTCATAGTGCCATGCCATAACGGCATGATTGAATATCAGTTTAAACTGTGGTCACGCTCCATTCTGATGTGAATCAAACTAAGGCTGCGTACCAAATGGCACCCTATTCCCTACATAGAGCCCTATGGGCCCTGTATAAAAGTAGTGCACAATTTAGGGAACAGGGTGCCATTTGCATGCAATTTACTATTCTAATACATCACGCTAAGAGTTTGAACAACTGGAGAGAGATTGGGTATTTTCCTGATTTACCGTCAAATGAGAGGGGTGTAGATAAGCATCATTAAAATTCACCTAACGATAACTAGAAGCAGGGTCAACGAGTGTGTCTCCTTAACTTTTGTGTAGATTATAAGGAGAACAGTTTAAAACTGAGTTTAACATTCATCTTCAATGAGTGTAATATAGCTGTTTTGAAAGCTTCTTTAACTTTGATTATACCCTAAACACTCGTATTGAGAAACAGATAGTATCTTCATACTGTAACTCTCACAGAAAGAGAGTGAGAGAAAGAGAGAGTGAGAGAAAGAGAGAGAGAGAAAGAGAGAGAGAGAGAGAGAGAGAAGAGAAGAGAAGAGAAGAGAAGAGAAGAGAAGAGAAGAGAAGAGAAGAGAAGAGAAGAGAAGAGAAGAGAAGAGAAGAGAAGAGAAGAGAAGAGAAGAGAAGAGAAGAGAAGAGAAGAGAAGAGAAGAGAAGAGAAGAGAAGAGAAGAGAAGAGAAGAGAAGAGAAGAGTAATTAGTGAGACTAGAGAGAGTATTAATTAGTATTCACATTTTAGTTCAGTGTAATTACTGTCCAGTTTAACTGTGCCACAGTAACTCCAGACCCCAGGCTCCAGTGTTATGAAGGGACGCCCCACTGTGCGAGACATAAAAGCAAACACAAATGTCTAATTACACCATCATCATCTCTCCCTCCTTAATGCCTCGTTTGTCTGCGCCACTCGCTAATTGGTGACCCGCACGATTGGTCAGAAACACAATGGCTCTGTTGATGGAGCCAATTAAATGGAGGGGAGGCGGGGTGTACACGTGCCCCGCCGAGATGGTTACGGCGGCCACGTCATGCTGTATAGATATATCCACTGTTACGGTGGAAACCAACAGCCCAAGAGGCGAGGACCCAAGCATGGGACAGGACGTTTGGAACCACACGACCCCAACTCTCACTCTCATCAATCTCTCTGTTCCACTATAAACAAACAACTTATACAGGCTTTATAAAGCATTCATAGGTCTTCATAAGCCCTACATAGATACTTCACAAATCAGTTATGAGCAAAGTCCTACTACATAAAGTATGTATGAAGGTTGTATAAAGGTCACACAGTATATTGAGTCGGTGGAGCAGAGAAAAAACTATACCGTGCTGTAGAAAGTACCCTCTCCGAAAACGTTGGTTTGCTTCGATCTCTCCAAACTGAGATAGGCGCACATGCCAAAAAAATGGAAAGCCTAACAACTAGAGTGGAGGCACTACAGGGCACCGTTTGTCAAGTTAATAAGGACACCGGCCACTGCCTCTCAGAGCTCGAGAAGCTACAAAAAAAAACAACGAATTTGAAGATAGAGGAAGAAGGAACAACGTAAGATTAATTAACTTACCACCCGGGATGGAGGGAGACGACCCTGCAGGTTTCCTCAGAAAGATGCTACCGACGTGGATTCCTGAACTGGCAAAGTCGTCAACTCTGCCTCTAGAGATTGACCGAGCGCACCGAGTTTACTCTAACAACACGGCCAGGCCACGTACAATGATATTCCGACTACTGCGGTATCCTGATCGCAAAGCCATCTCTCCCAGACAGCACCCGCTTGGAGTTCTACGCTGACTACAGCTCCGGCACAACCCAGCAAAGGAACGCCTACAAGGGAATTAGGGCCACGCTCCGACAGAAAGGCATCGATAATTTCCTAATCTATCCGGCGGTTCTGAGGGCCAACGTTCGAGGAGAACGGATGTCTTTTGATGCCGACCGTGAAAGTGAAGGTTTCTCTGCGTTTTACAAGTGAGACTAACATGGTGATCTGAAAATGTGCTCTGCTTGTTAATCAACCTTACGGACGTCCAGATTTACACAGTCCTCACAGGTACCGACTTGACCTGAAATCAAACGTTACGAATGCTTTTCTTTTCTCTATCTCACCAATATTTACCAATATTTATTTCATGTTATTTCATTTCACCAATAATATACATGTTGATGAGATATAGTTAGCTAACTAACTTATGTTCAAACGGGACTCTTTTTCCTTGTGTTTACGAAAATGATGCGAAAATGCTTTGACATCAATGCCAGCTTGGTTATATTTCTTTACTCGCTGTGTTAATATGACTCTGATATTTATTGGTTAGCCATTTCTAACGAGTTCAAGTACTGTGATATATAGTTTAAGAAGGGGGGGTTTAAGGCTCAGTTCATTGTCAGACATCGCTTTGTGTTCGTCACGGATGCTGGCTAAAGAAGGGCTTGGGAGGGGGGAGGGAACGCCAAAGTGCGCACATCAACACATGGGATTACTGTTTCAGGTATATGCTTACCCTACAGGTCTAGTGTTTTTACCACGATCACACCTCTACATTTCTTACAACGTTCGCCTTTTTGTGTTTGATTTATGTTTAATTCTTTGCATGTGCCTAATGTATATGGATAATGGCTAGTTACAAACAAATTGTACAAGCCAGTGGCAGCCTCAGGAGATGGCTCACGTACCAAGGGTGTTGTGATTTTGATGAAACGCACACTTAATATTGTTATTGAAAGGGTTAGTGTAGATGATACGGGGGGGTTGGCATATTGTGGTACATCTATACAAGGTAGAAAAGTGGCTTTTGTGAATATTTATGCACCCACAGTTTATGAGCCAACTTTCTTTCCACGGATCACCAAAGACCTACTATCTCTGAGTGATTATCTTATAGTCATTGGTTCAGATATGAATACCTTTTTTGATAGTGGCTTGGACAGGACAAATGCTGTGGTGTCCAATGCTCAAACAACTTCTTCCAAATCATTGCACCACTTCTCCATAGATTTGAACTTAGTTGATATATGGCGACTACAAAATCCAACGGCTAAAGATTATACATACTTCTCCCCCCATCATAAAATGTCTTCTAGAATAGACTATATTCTAACATCAGCCCAGTTGTTCCCAGCTGCCGAACCTATAGATTTTCTACCACGGCACCTATCGGATCACAATCCAATTTTAGCCACTCAATTTTGAACCTGTCAAATTTTTTTATTTTTTTTTATTTTATTTCACCTTTATTTAACCAGGTAGGTCAGTTGAGAACAAGTTCTCATTTGCAACTGCGACCTGGCCAAGACAAAGCAAAGCAGTGCGACAAATAACAACAGAGTTACACATTAAACAAACAGTCAAAAAACACAATAGAAAATCTATAAACAGAGTGCAAAATGTAGTGCAAAAATGCAGTAAGGTTGGGAGGTAGGACAATAAATAGACTATAGAGTAGAAATAAATTACAGAATTATCATCATTAACACAGGAATGAAGGATGTGCAAATTATGATGTGCAAATAGAGATACTGGAGTGCAAGATTAGTGAAAAATAGACAAAAATAAATATGGGGATGAGGTAGTAGTGTGGGCTATTTACAGAAGGGCTATATACAGGTGCAGCGATCGATAAGCAGCTTTGACAGCTGATGCTTAAAGGTATTGAGGGAGATAGGAACCTCTAGCTTCAATGATTTTTGCAATTCGTTCCAGTCATTGGCAGCAGCGAACTGGAAGGAATGGCGGCCAAAGGAGGTGTTGGCTTTGGGGGTGACCAGTGAGATATACCTGCTGGAGCGCATGCTACGGGTGGGTGTTGCTATGGTGACCAGTGAGCTGAGATAGGGCGGGGATTTACCTAATAAAGACTTATAGATGACCTGGAGCCAGTGGGTTTGGCGACGAATGTATAGTGAAGGCCAGCCAACGAGAGCATACAGGTCGCAGTGGTGGGTAGTGTAAGGGGCTTTGGTGACAAAACGGATGGCACTATGATAGACTACATCCAATTTGCTAAGTAGAGTGTTGGAGGCTAGTTTGTAAATGACATCGCCAAAATCAAGGATCGGTAGGATAGTCAGTTTTACAAGGGCATGTTTGGCAGCATGAGTGAAGGAGGCTCTGTTGCGAAATAGGAAGCCAATTCTGGATTTAATTTTGGATTGGAGATGGTTGATGTGAGTCTGGAAGTTGAGTTTATAGTCTAACCAGATGCCTAGGTATTTGTAGGTGTCCACGTATTCTAATTCGGATCCGTCGAGAGTAGTGATGATAGTCCGGTGGGCGGGTGCTGGCATTGTTCGATAGAAAAGCATGCACTTAGTTTTACTAGCGTTTAAGAGCAGTTGTAGGCCACGGAAGGAGTGTTGTATGGCATTGAAGCTTGATTGAAGGTTAGTAAACACAGTATCCAAAGAGGGTCCAGTTGTATACAGAATGGTGTCATCTGCGTAGAGATGGATGAGAGAGTCACCAGCAGCGAGAGCAACATCGTTGATATATATAGAGAAAAGGGTTGGCCCAAGAATTGAACCCTGTGGCACCCCCATAGAGACTGCCAGAGGATCGGACAATAGGCCCTCCGATTTGACACACTGAACTCTGTCTGCAAAGTAGTTAGAGAACCAAGCAAGGCAGTCACTTGAGAAACCAAGGCTGTTGAGTCTGCCAATAAGAATGCGGTGATTGACAGAGTCGAAAGCCTTAGCCAGGTCGATGAAAACGGCTGCACAGTACTGTCTTTTATCGATGGCGGTTATGATATCGTTCAGTACCTTGAGCGTAGCTGAGGTGCACCCATGACCAGCTCGGAAACCAGATTGCATAGCAGAGAAGGTACGGTGGGATTCGAAGTGGTCAGTTATCTGTTTGTTAACTTGGCTTTCGAAAACTTTAGAAAGGCAGGGCAGGATGGATATTGGTCTATAACAGTTTGGGTCTAGAGTGTCTCCTCCTTTGAAGAGGGGGATGACCGCGGCAGCTTTCCAATCTCTAGGGATGTAAACCATCCAGATGGAGGTTTAATACCACTCTCCTCCAGAACCAAGAATATATTGATCAGTTAAAGCCCAAATGTATTGAATTTATCGGTTTCAATAAAGATAGTGTATCTGACCCAATGCTGGTATGCATTAAGGGTTTTTTGCGTAACAATGCCATTTGGTTTTCCTCACAATTTAAAAAGTCCAAAGTACAAGAATTATCTAGATTAGAGCGAAAATACAGCTTATTAGAGAAGGACCTGAAGTCTAATTACACTAGAGAGAAAGAACGCATACTGAAGGCTGAACAAGTCAAATTAAATAATTTGCTGAAACATAGGGTTGAATACCTAATGCACACAACTAAACACAAATACTACTCAGAAGGGAGCAGACCAAGCCGTCTCCTTGCTCTTACTCTCAAACATCAGGAGAACAAGATGTCTATATCTTCAATAAGATGCCCTGAGAAGGGTCTGGTCTCAACCACTCCAGAGATTAATGAAATGCTAAAACAATTCTTTGCTAAACTCTATGCTTCTGAAACACGACCATCTCAGGAACAATATGATAATTTCTTTACTGGTCTAGATCTTCCTACACTGTCATCCGAGGACTCAGAGAAACTAGATGTGTCGGTTTCTTTGGAGGAACCATTTCGGGCTCTGAAATCTACCAATACAGGCCGTTCCCCAGGTACTGATGGCATACCAGCTGAGCTATATCTAGCGCTCTGGAACATTTTGGGCCCAATATGGCTCTCTACATTGAATTCGGCTATCGAAAAAGGTCACTTCCATAGAGATCTGAATACAGCGCTTATTACAGTGATACCAAAGGCGGGCAAGGACCCGCTAGAATACTCCAGCCATAGACCAATCTTGTTGATCAATGCTGATTTAAAGATATATGCCAAGGTGGTAGCCCTCTGATTGGAAAAAGTAGTAGGGGGTCTGATAAATCCGGACCAAGCAGGATATATGAAGGAGCGGTTAGCCTCAGACAATATCCGACGACTACTGCACGTCATAGGAGAAACCGAGAAGAACAATTCACCCAGTGGACTCTTATTTGTTGACACCGAGAAGGCCTTTGATAGGTTAGAATGGGAGTATCTCTGGAGAGCTCTCAAAGAGTTTAACTTTGGCCCAGCTTTTATCAAGATGGTCCAAGTTTTGTATGCCAACCCCTCGGCCCGAGTCTGCACAGGTGGGACCTTCTCAGAGTTATTCGGAATAGCCCGCGGCTCGAGACAGGGATGCCCCGCGTCGCCGCTGCTTTTCAATCTTTCTTTGGAACCGCTTGCCCAGTTCATCCGGAAAGGTACTTCGATTTCCCCAATTAAATTAGGTGCCTCTACTCACTCGATATCGCTATACGCAGACACTCTCAGACCTCCCTTCCAAATGCAATTAAAATAATAGGAGATTTTGGGGTGCTATCCGGTTTTAAGATTAATCTTTCTAAGTCAGTGCTGATGCTGCTCAATACGGAGCAAGATAAAGTGGCACTCTCGCCGGGAATTACAACTGCCCAACAAGTAATCTATTTAGGAGTTCATATAAGCAAATCTGTTTCATCTGTGGCAAGGAACAACTATTCCAACATACTCAAAAAGATAGAGAGTGACATTAATAGGTGGATGCCCCTACTAGCATCAGTCTCATCTCATATTTCTGTGGTGAAAATGAATATTCTGCAAAGGATTAACTTCATTAGTTCCATGCTGCCCCTAGCACCGCCAGTCAATTACTGGTCAAAGTTATATTCTTTGCTTAGAAAATGTGTCTGGAACGGGAAGTGTCTACGCTGCAGTCAGATAAATCACAAGGTGGCTGGGCCTGCCCAAACTTTAAATTATATCATTGGTCCTTCATATTGCGCTGCCTTAACCACTGGATGAATCCTGGAACCAGTACTCCGTGGAAGGATATAGAAAGGGAATTGATAGCACCTATAAGGTTGCAGGACCTGTTGTTTTCTGGTATTACACATAAAACATGCACTCTACGCTTTGGACCTATCATAGCATATATGTTGCAAACCTTTAAAGCAGTTGAACGGTTTTTGGGAGTCAAAGGAAAATGGCACAGAACCTCCCCCATTTGGCGGAACATTAATCTGCTGACGGGTGGTAAACCTTTCGTTCAGGACACTTGGGCTCGAAAAGGTATACAAGTACTGCAAGATTTGAATGGAGATAACTCTTTACTTAGCATCCAAGACCTTGTCACCCAATACAATATTCCTGGGAACTCTTTGTTTTACTACTTCAGATTAAGATCAGCCCTTAAAACGTACCGCATTCCATGTAGTCCTGAATTAAAAACTCACCCGATTGTAGATCTGGTTCTAGGTGCACCTAGGAGAATTGTATCATACATTTATGCAAGCCTGATAACACACCCAAGGGTCGATATTCCTGGCACGAAAAAGTGGGATAAAGATATGAGTCATATGAGAAGAGTGGTAGGCTGGGATGCAGTATGGGAAAATGTTGCAGGGTCTTCAAAAAATCCCAATCACCAATTTATTCATCTGAAAATATGTCATAGGACTTATATGACCCCAAGGAAAAGGCATTTGATGGGTCTGGCACCCCATCCATACTGTACATTTTGCCGACATGGTACCCTAGAAACGTTGATGCACACGCTGTGGGACTGCCCTGAAGTATACACCTTTTAGACCAAAATAGTGGACATTATTTCCTCAATGACCGGTATAGATTTTCCTATTGACCCTGCTCTCCATCTTCTAAATGATGACTCTATGATCCAAATCACAGAGAGGACACGCAAACTCTGGCTGGCCGGCATGACGGCAGCCAAAAAGATAATTGTCCAACGCTGGATTCCACCTCACACTCTTTCAGTAAAACACTGGCTGTCCTACTATCTTGACATCTTGTTTCTCGAACTTTCGTCTGCCAGAATTAATAGAGCCCGACCCGGTACTTTGCAGATGTGGGGGAGTGCAATTACCGCTGTGAAAGGACGGTTGCTAGAATGAGTGCACAATCTTGTGAGTGTTATTATCATTGTCATAACTATTAATTCTTGTTTTGTTTCTTATTGTACTACTTATTGGTCTGTAACGGACATGTCTGTTTTCAGTGGTATTCATTCCTTTCAGTGAAGCTGTAGTGGTTTTATTATTCATGTATCCCATGTGTGGGGGGTGGGAGGTGGGGTGTTGGGTGTATGTTTTGCTTGTTAGTATAAAACAATAAAAACATTTAATTACAAAAAAAGATCACATGAACGAACACTAAAACACTGCAATATGTTGTCTGAAATGATAAATATTTAGATTTTTCCGTGCACCCTGCATTTCTAACCGATTTTTCCTGATCTCCCTGATTTCTCCGTGCAACCCTCAACACACATCATGCCTTGTCATTGTTTGGCTTTGTTCTTTCCTCCCAGACTGCTCTCTGTCTATAAGGCCCTGGGGACCCTGTGATGGCGCAGCCTCGCTGATCCAACCAGTAAATATTTCATGGCCTTACAATTACATGGAATCAAATCTTAGCAAAGCTGTTCATTTACACCCTGAGGAGGGAGGAGGGGGAACGAGGGAGATGAGGGGAGAAGGGTGAGGAGGGTTACATCTATGAAATCCCAAACTCTAATTAGTCTGGCCCTAACGAGCAAGGGAGGAATAAGTGCATGGTCGAGAAAAATTAAGTGATTGTGACTGGCGTGTACGTGAGCTGTCGCTCCGATGGCCAGCGCTGTCATGCTCCGCGACGCTACCGCAACCGGACAGACGCCCCGTTCACTTTGATCTAGGCTTATGCATATGGAATGAGGTCAGACCGTGGTCACATACACACAGAGAGATACACACAAGCACACACACACAAACACACACACTCATTAAAGAGAGTCCGCTCGGAGGGAGGGAGAGGGGGCACGGTAAGGGTTTCTGTTCAAAGGGCCGCCATACCAGGACCCCTGCAATGGGAGACTGACACTCAGACATGGATGAAGAAAGAGAGGGTTTCTCACTGCTCATACACATCACTTAATTATGGTCTTAATAGGGTTAGAGGGGTTAGACAAATGATTGACCCCAACGCGAGGTGAGGGAACTATTAGATAATTAGAAATACCAGAGATATATGATCTCTGCCAATGAGGGGGATTCAACCCTCTGAATGTCAGAAAAAGAAACAACTAGTTCTTTATTTCCTTATAGATTCCATAAACTGGGCAGTGAAGTACAGCATTTTAGACGGAGCCTTTTTTTTGTTTCTTTATTCACTTACAGTACTCTAGTTTCTCTGGATTGGAAAGCCCTAAATATGTAAACTCCTGGATTAAGAGCCAGTACCTTCTTTCACGAATGTAACACCTCATACATACTTCAAGAGACTTTATACTGTATCTAACTTTCAATTGAGATTCTCCATTGGAAGTGCTTCTTAATCCAGGACTAGGCCTGATCTGTGTCCGGGAAAGCAGCGTTATTAGAATTTAAAGAGTGCACTCACCACCATGTCTGATGACTTGGGTTTGACCACCTTCATGAAAGCTCCCCGTGCTTCAGCCTCCTGCTGTTCTGTCTTACAAACTTTCCTAGTGTCTAGGAACTTTAGGGTGGGTAGCTTGTGCAGAACAAAGTACCTGAGGAAACACACATATACACATACATCTTGGTAACACTTTTAGCTAACAGATATATGACAGAAAATATGATCTACAAGAGATGTACTTGATGTATTTCACCATGACATGTCTGGGTTGACTGTACATCAAATCATATAACACACTTTACTTTATAGAATAGGGAAATGAACAATGTCTACAGGAAAACAAACACACAAACAAACGTATATGTACATGACATGATTTGAGTAAGAAGTAATATATTACTATACAAACTGAACACATCTAGTGAATACATAATCAAACCACAAGATGTGTATATATTGTAGTTAAACATAATCTTCCAGAGTGTAACAACTAGTGCATATCAACGTACAAAAGCTATTATGCAAATGAAATGACAGAAATTCAAATTTGTAAAACGGCACATATCAACAAACAACTTGAAAAGATTACTTGTTTACTCAGTAGAGATTTAATGGCGATGACATATATGCTATAACCTTCAAAGGACAAAAATATAAATAGAAAGAAAGGAGATACGCCCCATCTGCCAGAGCTGTCATTCCTGTAACATCACAGATATCTTCTCTAAGCTTTCAGACACTATCTATCTTTCAGACACTATCTATCTTTCAGACACTATCTATCTTTCAGACACTATCTATCTATCTTTCAGACACTATCTATCTATCTTTCAGACACTATCTATCTTTCAGACACTATCTATCTTTCAGACACTATCTATCTATCTTTCAGACACTATCTATCTTTCAGTGGTAGGGAGAGGAAACATCAGGTAGATGCCAACAGATCCATTCAGAAAGATGACAACAGATACATTCAGAAAGATGACAACAGATCCATTCAGAAAGATGACAACAGATCCATTCAGAAATATGACAACAGATCCATTCAGAAAGATGACAACAGATCCATTCAGAAAGATGACAACAGATCCACTCAGAAAGATGACAACAGATCCGTTCAGAAAGATGCCAACAGATCCATTCAGAAAGATGCCAACAGATCTGTTCAGAAAGATGCCAACAGATCCATTCAGAAAGATGCCAACAGATCTGTTCAGAAAGATGCCATCAGATCCATTCAGAAAGACGCCAACAGATCCATTCAGAAAGATGACAACAGATCCATTCAGAAAGCAGAGGAAAGGAGAGGAGGACAGAGGAGAGGAGGACAGAACAGACATGTCAAGGCTGGAGGTTACAGCCAAACAGAACAGAGGAAGAGATATGTCAAGGCTGGAGGTTACAGCCAAACAGAACAGAGGAAGAGACACAGCAGCAGCAGTAGCTAAGTGAAGGGTGAGGAGGGACATGGAGGAACCCCGATATGGAGACAGACAGGCCCCATACATAGGGTGATGATGGTGGTAATGGTAGGGGTGACGATAGATACTAAAACCATGTCAGGTTGTCAACACACTAGGATTATATGGAAGGGGGCTATGAATATATCTATACACTATAACAATGTTACAAACAGTATATTATGACTCAATCTTGAGAACATCTGCATATAGGTTTTGATTGAATAGAGCTTCATGGCCCAAAACAGACCAACCTGAGGTGTTTTAGCAGTAGAAATCAAGCCAGAGGGATTAGTACAATGCAGGATCAAGGAGTTATCCTGCTAACTTGCCTAAATATTCTGAAATATATTTTATTATTTAGAAAAATAAGCTTGAAATGGGCATGGCCTACTTAACTCAACAACACAAAGACACACATCTATGTTTAGATTTCTTAATAAACCCAAACATATAGTTATTTCTGGTTGTTTATCAAAGTTATCTGGCTAACTTATTGATCCTACTTTGTAGTATACCCCTCAGGCCTGAGGAGGTTCAGAAGTAGAGGAGACACGTACACAGATAGGGGTCTACCTATGCCCCAGCACCTGCCCCTTCACCCTCCCACTCACCAAGTGCCCTTCTGAGTGGTGGTAAATGTATACAGTTTGTCGTTGTTGTTGTAGGCTTGGGCGATATACCGTATACCGGGGTATTTAGACATACGGACAGTATGATTGTCAATACGAAAAGAAAAAGGGTTCCAGCTATGCATTTGGTTTGCTAACTTGCCAATTAAGTGGCTAGATCAAGCATCTTAGTTACAGCAGAGACAAGGAATCCCTTCCTGGATCAAGATCCATGTTGCCTAAATAGTTTTGTATTTTTAATACATTTTTTAATTTAACCTTCATTTAACTAGGCAAGTCAGTTAATAATTCTTATTTGCAATGACGGCCTACCGGTGAACAGTGGGTTAACTGCCTTGTTCAGGTGCAGATCGCCCCTGTATGTCCTAATTGTTAGTTTTTTAAAGAAATATTGCCCTTTGTGTGCACTTCCCGTAATCCTGTATTCCCCAATATGGTATAGAAATGGTATGATGATGGTATGAAAATCTGGATACCGCCCAACCCTACATTGTTGTCTGAACCCACTGCCTCCAAGTCATCGTGACGTTGTCAAGTTCCCCTCCCCCTTCCCCTACACCCACACCCGTCCGTTGGTCTGTCTTGTACGAAGCTCACATGAGCCCAGTTGTGCCTTTATCCCCAGTCTGCCATGTACAGTGATTGCACCTCCCGGTATCTAAACATACATGGCTTGAGATGCGATCACCGTTCGAGTGTGTGTAGCAAGCTACCTAGTTTAGATATCAACAGTACTGCCACAGTAGCAGCACTTCGTCATGTATTTCCTTATAGAAGCATAGCCGCTGGAAGAGTGCTGGAGGTAAATCAATTCGCCAAAGCTATAGAATTACTGCTGTCTGATCAGAAATAAATAAAATAATGCAGAATAGCCTACTACACCTTGCCTGACGACTCAAACTGAATTATTCCGCTGCTCTATGTTCGCTACATACTTCAGAGACTGACATCGTTGAGGTCGATTGTGGTGTCGTCAAAATGAGGGGTGTTGTACAAAACAAAGTAACCAGCGATTGGATCACCTCTAACCAATGACACATTTTTAAACGCCGCTTTACCCACGTGTGTTCTGGCTCTGGCCCAATACGTTTCTGGGACCAATCAGAACGGTTAGAGAACGTGTTTGCGTTCTAAAAATCGTCAGAGAGGTGCTCAGATCAAGACTCATTACGAGAAGAAACTAATGTCCGTGGGTGTGGCGTTGCGTTTGGCCGGAGCAAGGAGTTTGGGTAGCCAGGCAATACTACACCATAAGTAAGCCAATAACTGAGACACAGAGGAGCAATAGCTTCTTTTTAAAAACAAACAGATTGTGTGGAGCCCAGTAAAAAGGCATAGCCTACAGTGGGGAACGCACAGCAAATCTGTCAGTGAACAACATGCAGACAAAACCTACAGGCCTTTCGCAATATTTCAAATACAATCGCGGGAAAACATAAGTTGGAAAGCAAATGGCTCCTGCTGAAAAGACAAGAATCTGTCTTTTGTTGGTCCGAAATAGCGCACCTCGGCCTTGCTATACAGTATGTAGCCCATGACATGCCATAATGTTTTTCGCCAGACAGCATCAGATACATGGGCTACACATAGTGAGACAGAGGGATGCTGTTTAGCTGTTTAACTCAGATGCTTTATCTGACATTGATGTCTTTCTGTCGGCACGCAACTCGGTCAAATAAATTATCAATATTGAAATACTTAATTTGGATGGGCAAGGAGGTTCCTTAACGCCCGCACATAACGCAGTCCCTGAAGTGAGCTGTGCATAATTGGGTGAGATAGTGAAACTGGAAAGCTTTTTTAGGACTATAATTTTCCTCCTCATAATGTACAATATGTGTGTCTCCACACACCTATGCCTAGGCTATTGATGGATTAAAAACAACGTAGTTTTTATTGATGTCAAATAGAAATTACATCTATCATTTGTTCGGTAATAAAAAAGATTCTGCCAAAGTCTCCAGTCATGTAAAATGAATGGAATTGCATGAAATGCATTTATAAAAGGCCACATTTTTCTGGGCCCTAGGTTACTAAAAATGTGTGCAACTTCTGTCAGCGCCTCTACTGCTCTATGCCATTACGCAAATGCAATGATATACATGCAAGGCTTCGTTATAAAAGTTCCGGTACCTCAGAGCTCCCCAGGTCACCCCACTCTCGCACTCCCTTTTTGTTCTGGCACCTCCAGATTTACAAATTAAGCACTGAATACAGATAGTCTAGACTCTAGCTAACCACCATTTACTAAAATATCCACACAAGGCAGTAGCATTATTAAGGCATTATTATTATTATTAATATTAAGTAGGTATTATTAAGTTATTATTTAAGAGCAATGCTGATGATTGATTTACATCAATGATCAGCTGATAGCAAGCCCTCTTTTACCGATGTCAATCATGTCTTTAGGAGGCACTGTAACTAGCTTGCTTACAATTTGTAATGAATTAGTATGTTATGAATTTTGAGATTAATGTCATTTTTTTTCTTCAATTTTTTTTGGGCCCCTGCAGTAGAGTGACAGAGCTGAAACAGAACATTTATTTATTTTTATTTAACCTTTATTTAACTAGGCAAGTCAGTTAGGAACAAATTCTTATTTACAATGACGGCCTACCTACAGGGTCAGCCCCTGGAGCAAATTAGGGTTAAGTGCCTTGCTCAAGGACACATCAACAGGTTTTTCACCTTCTCGGCTCGGGTATTCGAACCAGCGACCATTCGGGTACTGGCCCAATGCTCTAACCGCTAGGCTACCCGCCCCCACACCAGGCCTGAGGTGTTTTAGCAGTAGAGTGACAGAGAGCTAACAATACACAAACATCTCAAATAGACGTTGTCTGACAAAGAGGGATAATTATAATTCCAGTCTCCTTTTTTCAGTTCTGCTTAAAACCTCTTTCATGATGTTTGAGCGGATGGGTTGAGTTGATGGGTTGAGTGGATGGGTTGAGGGAGGGCCCAGTGCTGGTGCTGGTGCTGGTTATAGGGCACCTGAGGGAAAACTGTACAACTGTAGGAAAAGTATTTATTCAGGGCGAAACGAAAGATCTACAAACAAGATTATGTCACTCAAGCCGACGTGTAAACATGGCATTAACAATGGGTTCTGCTTCACGATGAGTGTGTGACAAACCCCTAGAGGCAATTCCACTCATCCCAGAGGCTGCTCTAAGATGCCGCCGACAGAGAAGAGGTATACAGAGTGGAGTATATTACTCGCTAATGTTCAGTCTTTGGACAATAAAGTAGACAAGTTCAGGGTGATGATCTCCTTCTAGAGAGACATCAGGGACTGTAACATACTCTGTTTCACAGAATCATGTCTCTCTCCGGATATACTGTCCCCGTCCATACAGCCAGCTGGGTTCTCAGTGCATCACATAGACACGAAAAATAACTCTCTGGGAAAAAGAAAGGCGGAAGTGTATGTTTCATGTTTAACTACTCATGGTGTGATTGTGGTAACGTTCAGGAACTCAAAACATTTTGTTCACCAGACCTGGAATACCTCATAATGAAATGCCGACCGCATTACCTCCCGAGATAATTATCTTCGGTCAACATCTCAACCGTGTATATTCCCCCTCAACCCGATAGCCCCGACAGCTCTCAAGGAACTACACTGTACAAACTGGAAACCACATATCCTGAGGACGCATTCATTGTAGCTGAGGACTTTAATAAAGCAAATCTGAGGAAAATACTACCCAAGTTTTATCAATACATCGCCTGAACTACTCATACCTCAAAAATTATTGACTATTGCTGCTCTCCCTTCCGGGATGGCTACAAGGACCTCCCTTCGGCAAATCAGATCACACCTCCATTCCCTTCCTATAGGCAGAAATTCAAACAGGAGGTACCCGTGGTAAGGACATTTCAACGTTGGTCCGACCAATCTTAATCTATGCTTCAAGATTATTTTGATCACGTGGACTGGGATATGTTCCAGATTGCTTCTGAGAATAACATTGACCTATACACTGACTCGATGAGTTCATCAAGAAGTGCATTGGGGATGCAGTTCCCACTGTAACAATTAAAACCTATCCAAACCAAAAACCATGGATAGATGGCAGCATTTGCGCAAAAATGAAAGCGCAAACCACTGCATTTTACCACAGCAAGGTGACTGGGAACATGGATACAGCGTATTGACAACGTCAATACAGAGACAAAGTGGAGTCGCAATGCAACGGCTCAGACACAAGACGTATGTGGCAGGGATTCCAGACAATCATGTATTATAAAGGGGAAACCAGACACTTTGCTGACACCCACATCTTGCTCCCGGATAAGCTCAAACACATTTTAGCAGACGAGGGCCGCCAACGCCGCCACTCACGAGGACCGGTAGCTCTCGTTCTCCATGGCTGACAGGAGTAAGATATTGAAGTGTGTTAATCCTTGTAAGGCTGCCGGCCCCTAAGAGCATGTGCAGACCAGCTGGCTGGAGTGTTTACGGACATATTCAATCTCTCCCTATCCCATCATGTTGTCTCCACTTGCTTCAAGATGGCCACCATTGTTCCTGTACCCAAGAAAGTGAAGGTAACTGAACTAAATGACTATTGCCCCGTAGCACTCACTTCAGTCATCATGAAGTGCTTTGAGAGGCTTGTTAAGGATCATATCACCTCCACCTTACCTGACACCCTAGACCTATTGCAATTTGCATACCACATCAATAGATCCACGGATTACGCAATCGCCATCACACTGCACACTGCCCTATCCCAGAGATAGCGACCATGAACTGGCGTTAAAACAAAAAGGAACACACACAAACACAGGTGGGAATGCTGAACATAAATAGGCTCCCCAATTAGAGGCAATGTGGCGCAGCTGCTTCTAATTGGGGACCAATTCCCAAACTGAAACATAGAGAATTCCAGAGAGGTCTCTGGACACCAAACCTGAAAACCATAAAGGTTTCCAGAGACCTCTCTGAACATAAACCTTACATCACTGACATTCTGAAATGGTCCAGCCACACAGGCAAAACAGCGCCTCTTCAACCTCAGTAGGCTGATGAAATTCGGCTTGACCCCTAAGACCCTCACAAACTTTTACAGATGCACTATTGAGAGCATCCTCTCGGGCGGTATCACCGTCTGGTACGGTAACTGCACCATCCGCAACCACAGGGCTCTCCAGAGGGTGGTGCGGTCTGCCCAATGTATCATCATTACAGCACCCGGTGTCACAGGAAGGCCAAGAAGATCATGAAGGACCTCAACCACCTGAGCCATGGCCTGTTCACCCCACTACCATCTAGAAGGCAGGGTCAGCATAGGTGCATCAAAGCTGGGACCGAGAGACTAAAAACAGCGTCTATCTCAAGGCCATTAAATCGTCACCGTCTCCACCCAGTAGCCTGCCCTGAACTTTAGTCACTGTCACTAGCTAGCTACCACCCGGTACTAGCTACTATCCGGTACTGTACCCTGGTACTCAACTCTGCACCTTAGAGACGGCTGGCTTATGTACATAGTCATGGATCACTGGTCACTTAAATAATGTTTAGTGCTGCTGGAAGGTTCTCCCATCTCCCCAGAGGAACTCTGGAGCGTTGTCAGAGTGACCACCGGGTTCTTGATCTCCTCCCTGCTCAGTTTGGCTGGACGACCAGTTCTAGAAAGAATTATGGAGGCCACTGTATTCTTCAGGAACTTCAATTCCCTCGACCTCATGGCTTTGTTTTTGCTCTGACATGCACTGTCAACTGTGGGACCTTATATAGACAGGTGTGTGCCTTTCCAAATCATGTCCAATCAATGTAATTTACCACAGGTGGACTCCAATCAAGTTGTAGAAAAATCTGAAGGATGATCAATGGAAACAGGATGCACCTGAGCTCAATTTCGAGTCTCATAGCAAAGGGTCTGAAAAACAGTTTTTGCTTTGTCATTATAGGGTATTGTGTGTAGACAGATTTTTTTAGAATAAGGCTGTAACGTAACAAAATGTGGAAAAAGTCAAAAGGGTCTGAATACTTTCTGAATGCACTGTATGTGTATGTGACCAATAACAACACTGTAGCTAGGAGGTCATACTTCCTCCTTTACAACACAAAGAGAGAGGTAGAGAGAGAGGGAGAGAGAGGTAGAGAGGGAGGGAGAGAGACGAAGAGAGAGGTAGATAGGAAGGGAGAAAGAGAGAGGTAGAGAGGGAGGGAGATAGAGGGAGAGCGAGGTAGATAGGGAGGTAGAGAGGGAGGGAGAGAGAGAGAGGGAGGGAGGTAGAGAGGGAGGGGAGAGAGAAAGAGAGAGCGGGAGAGAGAGCGGGAGAGAGAGAGAGAGAGAGAAAGAGAGAGAGAGAGAGAGAGAGAGAGAGAGAGAGAGAGAGAGAGAGAGAGAAATAAAGGAGGTTGTTTCGCTGGGCCACTTCTGTTTTCACAGTATTCATATTTTCTGGTCTGGATCTGGTCTTTCTAAAGACACACAGCAACACCTTTCATTATCTGGTCTTTCTAAAGACACACAGCACCACCTTTCATTATGTGTGTGTATTTATATTGTTATGCCATTGGACTAATTGACACTGTTCAGTGAGCGACACAGCACTTGACTGCTTGCCTTGGTAATTGAGAGAGTCTGCATCACGCTCAAATTGATGTTTTACAGTTTGACACATTATGAATATTACATCAATAGGACGATCGACGGTGTCAGTCAGGGCATGGGAGAGGGAGAAAAAGAGACAGAGAGAAATAGACAGAGAGAGAGAGAGAGAGAGAGAGAGAGAGGGAGAGAGAGAGAGAGAAAGAGAGAGAAAGAGATATACACAGAGAGAGTGAGGGACAGAGAGAGAGAGAGAGAGAGAGAGAGAGAGAGAGAGAGAGAGAGAGAGAGAGAGAGAGAGAGAGAGAGAGAGAGAGACACACATACACACACAGACAGAGAGAGAGAGAGTATGTGAGAGAGTGAAAGAGGCACAGAGATATATATATATATATATATATATATATATAGAGAGAGAGAGAGAGAGAGAGAGAGATCATTGGTGCTAGTAAATGATTAATACAGAACACATAGTCATGAACAAGCACTTAGGGCTAAAACAGACAAAAGAGAGAGAGTTTTTTCCTCTTATTGTGTTTCATGAAGAGGCTGACAAATGGTGGTCCCATCGCATGACTTGATGAGAGGCTGTGATGTTTAATGCATGGTCTGCTCTGCTAGTAAACACTCATTTGTGGTTGTGACTAGTCACACATGAAATGCATTTTGCCCGACCAGAGGTGGCTTGATAAAGCTTTTAGAACCAGGAGGTTCTATCCACAATCTGGTTGAGAAATGGAACGTTTGTTCCCTATTCAATACAAAATATAATAACTTAGACAAATCTGAATGTAAATAGTTGTTAAAACCAAAACAATTATATTGGGAAAATAAGATTGTCATGTGTAGAATCCTGAAAAAGGACAGAGAACCATGGCCGGCCCGCTCATTAGCCAGCCGCCTATGTCGGCAGATTGACGAGCGCAGCATTTTCTGAGGTAAGACGTACCTCCAACAACACTAAAACCTCATATAATTCTGGCCAAAAACAATTATAATTTCTCTCAACCAGTGGCATATGGGTTTTTTAGGTGAGAGCTGATTCTGCCCTGTGATAAGCAATGTCCACTTTGTCAAAGGTAGGGGCGCAAAATATTTTGCTTGATGTCTAGCGCGCCTCTCAAGAGTGCTGTTGTATATGTGCATTACTGCTGCGCTCCACCAACGTTCCATCTAACATAAATCATGTAGTAGATATAGCCTATGGTAGAAAGAGTATGTGGCCTTTTCTGTAGCCTACAGGCTGGAGATAAAATGCATGACAATGTAATGGATCAGACATTTATTTACATCACACAAGATTCTCTCTGGAGCCCAATCAAATAAAAAATGTGCTGAAATGTTAACAAACATACACTACCGGTCAAATGTTTTAGAACACCTACTCGTGTTTTTCTTTATTCATACTATTTTCTACATTGTAGAATAATAGTGAAGACATCAAAATGATGAAATAACACATATGGAAAAAGTGTTAAACAAATCAAAATATATTTTATATTTTGAGTTTCTTCAAATAGCCACCATTTGCCTTGATAACAGCTTTGCACTGTCTTGGCATTCTCTCAGTCTTGACATCTTTTTGTGGTGCAGTCCGGACCGGCCTTGATTTCCACATTCACGGACGTTGGATTTTGGTCCAGTATTCTAGAAAATACTATTGTAGACGTCTTTTCAACGTAATTTTGCTTACTGGGACTATTCTAGTTTTGCGGGGCCAGGACCCGGACTGCAGAGAACAAACAATGTGTGTTTTTATGACATCATCACTGTGTGATCCTTTGGCAATGACATGTATCTCTGACTGTCATCCTCGTTCTTGTGTGTGTGTGTGTACTGTATACATATTTCCCTACCTGTATCTCTGATAGTCGTCCTCATCCTTGTCCAGGCTGACCAGCTGGTTGGGACAGGCCTCGTTCCCCAGCAGGCTGAGGTACTGCAGTGACGGAGTAGCCTCCACCAAGAGTTCCAGCAGTGTCTCGATGTCAGTCAGGTGTCAGAGGTCAAGGCTGTTAATTACATTAGCATTTACCCCAGCCCCACCCCCCTTCAGAAGGCCAGCCAAAGGCATTGGGTTGCTGTGAGGGAGCAGATAAAGAGGCTAAATTTAAGGCTTAGAGTTAGGCATAAATTTGGCTGTTTCTCTGTATTTTCCTTCTCTCTCTTTCCACACTCACATCTTTCTTCCTCTCTCCCTCCTTCTCTCCCTCTCTCTTCAACCCCTCCTAGGTGGCCGGGTGGGGAGCGTTAAAACATTGACAAAATGATGGATGCCCTGTGGTTCAAACGGTCCGTGATTCCCAGAGCCATAGCCAACGCTGTAAAAAAAAAAATAACCTCCTCCCTCAAACGTGGAAAAAAAGCAACCAGCCTCCCAAACAGGCACATTCATCACTAATACATTCACTTCATTGGAAAATTGAGCCCCAAGTGTCAAAATGCAAGCGCACTAATGCAGTGGTGGAGGGTGTAAAGTGGCACAGCTCCACGTCAGGATGTGGTCTAATTGGGCCATTAGCATGTGCAGGCCACTTCACCTCTCTTTCACTCGCTTTCTCTTTCTCTCTCTCTCTCTCTCACTCACTCTCTCTTTGTCTCTTTCTCTCTCGCTCTCTCGGCACGCACTTCAAGGAGGCCCAGTTTTAATGTTGACACGGGAGGTGTGTGTTTGCATCATTAACCTTTAGATGGATGTACTGGGGAGGCTACCAGGAACAAACAGGACATGTAGTTAGGCTGGGTTCTTAACGCTAAGGGAGGAAGTTGAAACATATTTTCTGTCTGATCATAAGTAGTGGTGCAATATTGCAGTGTCTCGATTTGAGTGTGATTGCTTACAGTTTACATGGGAAAATGTTACTATTAAATGAGGAAGGTCTACAGGTATGGAGCTGTTTAATCATCGTCTCTGCAATCACAATAGATACCTGTAACTGGCAACACAGAGAGTAACAATAATGACTGCATGTTTGGTTTTTATATGGTAAATGTTCTAGTGTCTTGTTTCAACATATTGATGTAATGTTGTTATTTTGTTATGAGGTTCCCAGTTTTTCACACTCCACTGTATATGAGTTATTATAATAGTGGTTAATTTGTCAATGTTTGTAGTTGGTTATACAACTAATACATATGTATTGCTCTTTCTCAAAGGTTTGCTCAGAAGTTCCTCCCTTTCCATTTTCTTCCTCAACATATCAACACCGACCCTGCTGGCTCATATCCCTGTCTCCACTAGAGGTCCCCGTGGCTTAGAAACTTAGTTTGTGGGTTCTGAGGTACCAAGACCCACATGCCTTTAGCACTGCTTTTACATGCACTACAAATACCCCAGAGATACCTTTCAGACAGTTAGAGAACACAGAGATACCATTCAGACAGTTAGAGAACACAGAGATACCTTTCAGACAGTTAGAGAACACAGAGATACAGAAGCACAACAAACAACAAAGGGTGCGTTTGTAAATTCCCTCTGGCTATCTACTCTGATTTCAGAGCTCTGGCTATGTACTCCGATTTCAGAGCTCTGGCTATCTACTCCGATTTCAGAGCACTTTCGTCAGTGTGCCAGAGCGCATAATTCAATTATTGCCAGCAGCACAGTTACAGTCATGAAAACATGCTAACCAGCTCTGCTAGGGCGAGGAAATGGTCAGAGTGAGGTGTACACTCATTTATGCCTGTATTATTTTTTATTTTATTTTATTTAACCTTTATTTAACTAGGCAAGTCAGTTGAGATCAAATTCTTATTTACAATGATGGCCTACCTACAGAGTCAGCAAATTAGAGTTAAGTGCCTTGCTCAAGGACACATCGACAGGTTTTTCACCTTGTCAGCTCGGGTATTCAAACCAGCGACCTTTCAGTTACTGGCCCAACGCACTAACCGCTAGGCTACCAGACACCCTAAGTAGCTAGCAAGCTAGCCAACGTTAGACAGTTGGTTTGGGTGCTTGACTGCCGTTTCGAGGTCAGAACGCTCGGATCCACCCTACTCCGGTGTGCGCTCTGAACACTCCGAGAGCGAAACGCTCTGAATTTACGAACACACCCAAAGACTAATGTTCTTACAGCTCTATGAAGTACTCTGTCTTAGCCTTAGCCAATGCTACAGAATGACAGAGAATTAGTGCCTCGCTTGAAAGGATATTTGGTTCTTATTGAGTGTCAGGGTGTGGAGGGTGGGTAACCTGGGCAACTGGAGGTTGTTTCCGAGCAGATTGTTGTCGACAACCAGTTCCTCCAGCCCAGTGAACGCTTTGAGGCCCGCCAGTGACCTGCAATGATGAAGCGAGAGAGCGAGAGAGCGAGAAAGAGATAGCAAGAGAGAAGAGAGAGAAGAGAGAGAGAGAGAGAGAAAGAGAGAGAGAGAGAGAGAGAGAGAGAGAGAGAGAGAGAGAAGATAACATTTATACAGCCCTAAATCTGTGCAGACGGCCATTATGTGCAGAAATAAATATTTCAGCCTTCCTCTTTTCACGCGTCGGGAGAGACAGGGCGAGTTTTGTCAGGGGCCTGTCAGAGAAGGTTGAATGACAAGAATTAGTGGTGCTGAGTTCCCCTGGCATGGCCTGGACCCAGGACTTAGCCGCGAAGGGCTTCCTTCACAACACTGGCAGGATGAGGGATGGGGGTCACCAGTGAGTAGCCAGGATTCAAAACAAAAGGCTTCAGAAATGTGGCGGGCAGGATGAATTTGTCAATGTCTTGTGCCTGGAGGCGCCTGCTTTGGCCTGACCCCAACCTTCCATTCCCAAGACAAATCACTCTGTCACACTTCACCTTCACTCCACAGACACAAATTTAACTTGTCATCCATCATCTTCACAGCCTGACCAGCTGAATACAGAATACAAACTCCCACAATCACAGACTGAATGGAAATGGAAACTTGTTTGCAAACTGTGATAGGGTTTGGTTTAACACCAAAGCGTTTTAGTTCAACATTTCTTTTTTTTTTACTATTTGTTTTTGTGAAGGACTGCAGAACCCTCTGGTGCATATGCATTTATTTTATGCACAGACACACACACACACACACACACAGACACACACACACACACACACACACACACACAGACAGACAGACAGACAGACAGACAGACAGACAGACAGACAGACAGACAGACAGACAGACAGACAGACAGACAGACAGACAGACAGACAGACAGACAGACAGACAGACAGACAGACAGACAGACAGACAGACACACACACACACACACACACACACACACACAGACACACACACACACACACACACACACGGCATAAAGATGATGGAGAGCAGTGTTCAGGGTAATGTTAGGGGCCTTGCAAAGTTCAAGTCTTGTTGAAGGTTGAAGGTTTACAAAGCCAGGTGTGTTGTATAATACCTCACACTATACACCCTGTCAGCCCACTATGTTAATCATGTGTTCAGGCCACCCTGTCAGCCCACTATTTGAATCATGTGTTCAGGCCATCCTGTCAGCCCACTATGTTAATCATGTGTTCAGGCCACACTGTCAGCCCACTATGTTAATCATGTGTTCAGGCCACACTGTCAGCCCACTATGTTAATCATGTGTTCAGGCCACCTGTCAGCCCACTATGTTAATCATGTGTTCAGGCCATCCTGTCATCCCACTATGTTAATCATGTGTTCAGCCCACCCTGTCAGCCCACTATGTTAATCATGTGTTCAAGGCACCCTGTCAGCCCACTATGTTAATCATGTGTTCAGTCCATCCTGTCATCCCACTATGTTAATCATGTGTTCAGGCCATCCTGTCATCCCACTATGTTAATCATGTGTTCAGGCCATTCTGTCATCCCACTATGTTAATCATGTGTTCAGGCCATCCTGTCATCCCACTATGTTAATCATGTGTTCAGGCCACACTGTCAGCACAACATGTTAATGTGTCCAGGCCACACTGTCAGCACAACATGTTAATGTGTCCAGGCCACACTGTCAGCACAACATGTTAATGTGTCCAGGCCACACTGTCAGCACAACATGTTAATGTGTCCAGGCTGACTTCATTGACATTTAAACATGGCTGATACTGGAACATTCTAATAGGACTACTTTCTCAAAAGACTGTAACTTATATACTTAATTAGAAAAAATAAGAACTAAAATAAGATGTAACACATGCTTTAACCACGATCCGCTTAAAGTGAGAAATAATAAAGTAAACATATTAGTGAACATAGGGATTTTTACAAGAATAGTAAACAGCCCCACAAAAATAGTAAATGTCCCCACAAGAATTGTAAACGTCCCCACAACAATAGTAAACGTCCCCACAAAAATAGTAAACATCTCCACAAGAAGAGTAAACGTCCGCACAAGAAGAGTTAACGTCCCCACAAGAATAGTAAACATTTTGTTAGTCCCCACAAGGTCAAATGCTATTTCTAGGGGGTTAGGTTTAAGGTTAGAATTAGTGTTAAGGTTAGAATTAGGTTTAGGATTAGGAGCTAGGGTTAGTTTTCAGGTTAGGGTTGAGGTTAGGTTTTTGGGTTAGGGTTAGGGTTAGGTTTAGAATTATTGGTTAGGATTTTGAATGGGACTGAATTGTGTGTCCCCACAAGGTTATGTATGTGTGTGTGTGTGTGTGTGTGTGTGTGTAGGGGGATTTTACTTGAATTGTCTCCAGCTTTCCCTCCAGCTTTCACCAACATCTGGTTTCATTACCTTTCTAAGAGCCTAGTTTTAATATGGAGAACAGAGTGAAAGTAATTTAGTTAAAAATATAAGCATAATTGCTTATAAACGAATGAGCATAATTTAACTAAGTCCTAAAGCTCTTGTGGCTGGGTAAAATGGAAAGCACACACACACACACACACACACACACACACACACACACACACACACACACACACACACACACACACACACACACACACACACACACACACACACACACACACACACACACACACACACACACACACACACACACACACACACACACACACACACACACACGGAAAGGAGAGGACAGAGGAGATAGGAGGCAAAACTAGGAAACGAGAGGCTACACTAAGAGACATGATGGGAAGCAGGAGGACAGAAAAGGAGACAGGAGAGGAGACAGGAGTCCAGACGAGGAAACAGGAGGCCAGACGAGGAGACAGGAGAGAAGACAAAAGAGGAGACAGGAGGCCATACGAGGAGACAGGAGAGGAGATAGGAAAGGAGACATTAGAGGAGACATTAGAGGAGACTGGAGAGGAGACTGGAGACCAGACGAGGACAGGAGACAGGAGAGGAGACAGGAGGCCAGACGAGGAGACAGGAGAGGAGACAGGAGAGGAGATAGGAGGCCAGACAGGGAGACAGGAGAGGAGACATTAGAGGAGACTGGAGAGGAGACAGAAAAGGAGACAGGAGGCCAGACGAGGAGACAGGAGAGGAGACAGAAGAGGAGACAGGAGGCCAGACGAGGAGACAGGGGAGGAGACAGGAGAGGAGACAGGAGGCCAGACGAGGAGACATTACAGGAGACTGGAGAGGAGACAGGAGAAGAGACAGGCCAGACGAGGAGACAGGCCAGACGAGGAGACAGGAGAGAAGACATACCCGTGACACAGAGAGGTGTAGACAGAGACATCTGGATCAATAGTCTAATACTAATGCAGACATACTGATTGATAAACCACCACTGACAGCCCCGTGGAGAGAAGAAAACCCTCTGTGATTATTGGCTGAAATGTCAGTCACTCCTGCCAATGGCGTGGGTCCATCTCATGTCAAATGTCTTTAAGCAAGGAATGACAGGAGGATAATAGCCTCAGATCTATCTTCTACATCTTTCTGCTTCTCTCTCGTGTGTCAGTAGCTGCTTGACAAAGAAATTCCCCCCTCGGGGATCAATAAAGTAAATCAATCAATCAATCAATCAATCAATCAATCAATCAATCAATCAATCAATCAATCAATCAATCAATCTATCTATCTATCTATCTATCTATCTATCTATCTATCTATCTATCTATCTATCTATCTATCTAACAAATCACAGTTGGCATTTTAAGTAGTGTTTAGGACTAGAGGTCAACTGAGGAGTTGGACTCAAAGACAACAGCTAGGCTATATCACAACAAGCTGTTATGAACTAACATATACTGTATATCATTCCCCCAGAGTCCACATATATCCCAGGACATTCCTAATGAAGACCAGTCACACTGACAGATAAAGAAGAATCCCCACAGTAATAGAGGACACTCTGTATTGACTTTACTAGTAGATCCAATCTGTAGAGAACAAGATAGATATTCTGGTCTGCCTGAGTAGAAAAACCAAAAATCTAAGAGAAGAACACTGAAAATGCAAGACAGGCCAAAGCCTTAGGCCATGTTTTAAAGTTAGAGGACCTATGCGATGTCACTTCAAAGCTATTGGTGGTGGTGGAGATTCTGGAGAAATAATGTTTTTATTCCAATAAGAAGGCTGCGGACTTGGGAGCAAATTGACACACTGTTCAGAGAGCAACAGATAAATGTTTGATGAATTGGCCAATACTGGGGCCGTGATGGCCTTCATACGTGCATAATGGACTAGCCGCAGCACACTTCAGATGGCCTGCCATGATAAGGCAGAGTAATGAATGGGAGAAGGGAAAAGTAGGATCCGGACCGGTTTTAATAAACGTAATAAGAAAAGCGAATGGAGAGAGATGGAGAGATGTCTGGGATAGGAAAGACAGGAAGGAACGGAAACGTCCATCTGTCCATCAGGCTGAATAGTCGATTAGGCGATCACGTCACTCTGGGAGCAATTGGCTGTCCTGTGACTAAAACAGGTAAAGTAAGATGGGGCTTGGCAATTAAATCGCAGAGTAGCAACGGGCTTTGCTATTGGACAACAACAGAACTACACGTCACATCATGCTGGATTGGCGCCACCCTGTTTGGTCGCCTGTTAAGCAGCTCCCATTGTTTGTGCGTAAATTGTTGTTTTAGTATGTTTCTCGTCAGTTTTTGCAACAGTTGAACTATAATAGTTCAGGATTATGGAGTGCTACTGTTTTACGATGGTTTTAGCTGTCCTTTTTATCACTGAGGCACTTTTTATTTTTCTCAGCGCCGAACGTACACGCGAGTCCTCAATTATTTACAACCGAGCCCAGCTCCTGGATTTAGTACACGCAGCGCTGCTGCACCCCAGGGAAGAGTTCTATATTCCGGACGAGTTGAAAAGGCGACGGCGTGGGCGCAGGGCGGGATTGAAGTGTATTCCACACAGTTGGTCAGCACAGACCCTAAGCACCCTTGGGCTGATGCCATCGGGGTGGATGATGCAGTCGGGGTGTATGATGCAATCATCTACCTTCTGCAGAGGGCCTACTCTCACCTGGACAAGGCAGGTTGCGCTGTGAGGGTTATGTTTTTTGACTTCTCCAGTGCCTTCAACACCATTCAGCCCATGCTACTGGGTTAGAAGATGAAGAGGATGAAAGTGGAAGCACCCTTAGTCCCCTGGGTCACGGACTACCTGGCCGGTAGGCCACAATTTGTGCGACTACAGAGCTTTCAGAACGGGCAGTGAGCAACACAGGGGCCCCCCAGGGAATGGTCCTGTCCCCCTTCCTGTTCACCCTCTACAGCTCGGACTTCAGATATAACTCTGAAACATGCCACCTAAAGAAGTTCTCGGATGACTCCGCAATTGTAGGGTGCATCAGGGGTCTGCATGCCATGGTTATGACGCAGAGGAGCACCTTCAGTCACAGACTGATCCCACCACGGTGTGCCAGAGAGTGCTACAGGAGCTCCTTTCTGCCGGCGGCTATTAGACTATTTAATGCCTCACCGGGGCGCCGTGCCGTCATTGGGGAACTGTTGGGGTGTTAGGACCTAGTTTAACAATTATGCATCCATCCGTGAGTAACTCTGGTCTGTAAACACTCATTCACTCAGGACTTATTTATTAATTCAGGTCTGTTCCCTTACCGATGGACGAGCCAATGCCCACCGCTGATCTCACCACGTCCCCGCGGACCTGGGTGGCGGGATGCATCGTACATCAGCGCGTCCCACCTGCGGCCCCAGAATCGGACGTCACCGTGAATGGCCAACCCATACGGGCGCTTCTGGATTCGGGCAGTGGGGTCACCCTCATTCAAGCTCGACTGTGCCCTCCACGTCGCAACCAACGGAGTCTACTTCCCATTACTTGTGTGCACGGAGATACCCAACAGGTTCCAGCTCGTCGTATCAACATCGCTGCAGCTCATGGCAGTTGGCCTGTGGAGGCTGGAATAATGGAGAACCTTCCGGTCCCTTTACTCCTCGGCAGGTATTGGCCCGGCTTCGACCGCCTGCTCGCTGCCGCCGCCCAGGCCGCCAATCAGGAAGGGAACCGTCGTCACCGCAGGCAGCCACGGAGACCCCGCCGCCGGCCGGCACTGCTAGCTTCGGACAGCGGGAGAGATGGTGAGTCCCCCTCTCAAGCTACTAACCTTTTCTATGATGTTTTCCGTCAGGCCAGTGAGGGGGGCTCTTTTGCCAAAGGGCAACGGGAGGACGATCGGCTGAAGCATTGCTGGGGGCAAATCCGCGCTGTGGATGAGAAAGACGTCCTCCCACGACCCCATCCTCTCCCGCACTTCATTGTCCGAAGGGGCCTGCTATACTGCGTCGCCCAGCGACGGGGGGAGGAGAAGGAGTTGTTAGTCGTCCCACGGACCAAGACGGAGGCCATTCTGGAACTTGCACACTCCCATCCTATGGCGGGTCATCTGGGAGCCGCGAACACCAGTCGACGTATCCGAGACCGGTTTCACTGGCCAGGCATGGAAGCAGAAGTAAAGAGATTCTGCCAGGCATGTCCTACCTGTCAGCGCACCGCGCCCAGATCTCCTCCCCCCAGTCCGCTCATTCCTTTACCCATCATTGAGGTGCCCTTCGAGCGGATCGGATTGGATCTTGTGGGGCCGTTGCCTAAGTCTGCCCGAGGTTATGAACACATCCTTGTCATCGTCGACTACATCGTCGACTACCCGACTGCCACCCGGTATCCGGAAGCAGTCCCCCTGCGTAAAGCAACAGCGAAGGCCATCGCCCGGGAGCTGTTTCTGTTGGCCAGCCGGGTCGGCATCCCCTCCGAGATACTGACTGACCAGGGTACACCAGGCCTCAACTGGTTTCACCCCTTTCGAGCTCCTGTTCGGCCGCCAGCCACGGGGGCTGCTGGATGTCGCTCGGGAGGCTTGGGAGCAGCAGCCGGCACCCCACCGCACGGTCATCGAGCATGTGAAGCAGATGAGGGAGAGGATCGACCGGGTCATGCCATTAGTCCGGGAACACCTCAGCAAGGCACAGCAGGCCCAACAACGCCACTACAATCGGGCAGCCCAACCACGGGAATTCCAGCCGGGAGACAGGGTGATGATCTTGGTCCCCACCTCTGCGTGCAAGTTCCTGGCGTCCTGGTAGGGTCCCTACACGGTAGTTGAGAAGGTTGGACCAGTAACTTACCGACTACGCCAGCCTGGACGAAGACGAGCGGAGCAACTGTATCACATTAACCTACTGAAAAAATGGCAAGGGACCAACGAACAGGTAGCTGCCCTCAGTCTCACCGATCCCGTGGTTGTCGACATGAATCCCCATCTGTCGGCTGCCCAAAAGACAGAGCTGCAACACCTGGTCAGTCAGTTTAAGGATGTGTTCTCCTCCCAACCAGGGCAGACCAACGTCATCCAGCATGACATCAGGACGCCCCCTGGAGTGATCGTCAGGCAACGGCCCTACCGAGTCCCAGAAGCCCGTCGGCAGGCTATTGAGGAGGAAATTCAACAAATGCTGAAATTGGGGGTAATCGAACCGTCACGCAGCCCATGGTCCAGCCCCATCGTAATGGTACCCAAGCCGGATGGCACCCTCCGCTTCTGCAACGACTTCCGCCGTCTCAATGAAGTTTCCGAGTTCGACTGCTATCCCATGCCTCGGGTAGATGAGCTGTTGGATCGGCTGGGGAGGGCCCGGTACATTTCTACTCTCGACCTGACGAAAGGATACTGGCAAGTCCCACTCACCACGTCTGCAAGACCGAAGACAGCGTTCTCCACGTCTAGCGGACACTGGCAGTACCGGACCCTTCCCTTCGGCCTGCACGGAGCACCCGCCACCTTCCAGCGTATGATGGATATCCTCCTGAGACCCCACCAAGCCTATGCAGCCGCATACCTGGATGATGTCGTCGTGCACTCCGAGGCATGGGATGAACACCTGGAACGTCTGCGGAGGGTGCTCTCGGAGCTCCGGCGGGCTGGACTAACCGCCAACCCCCGAAAATGCCACCTAGCGCTCTCCGAAGCGAAGTACCTGGGCTTCCAGGTCGGCCGTGGCCTCATCCGACCACAGGAAAAGAAGGTAGAGGCCATACTTACCGCTTCCCAACCCCAGACGAAGACCCAGGTACGAGCCTTCTTGGGGTTGGCGGGGTACTATCGCTGTTTTATCCCCAATTTCTCCTCCTTAGCCGCCCCTCTGACAGACCTGACCAGGAAGGGAGAGCCGGAAAAGATACAGTGGACAACAGCCGCCGAGGAGGCCTTCGCCCGGCTCAAGACGGCCCTTACCTCGTCGCCAGTGCTCCGCGCCCCCGACTTTAGCTGCCCCTTCCTGTTGCAGACGGATGCCTCCGACATCGGACTCGGGGCCGTTCTATCACAAATCCAGGAGGGTGAGGAGCATCCTATTATTTATATCAGCAGGAAGCTGTCCCCGGCCGAGAAGAACTACGCCGCCGTTGAGAAAGAGGCCCTGGCCATCAAGTGGGCAGTCCAAGAGCTGCGGTATTACCTCCTCGGCCGTAAGTTCACCCTGGTAACCGACCATGCCCCCTTACAGTGGATGGCCCGGGCTAAGGACACCAACGCCAGGGTGACCCGCTGGTTCCTCGCGCTCCAGGACTTCCACTTCGAGGTTCGTCATCGTGCAGGGGCCGCCAACGCCAATGCAGATGGGCTCTCGCGGATGTGGACAGCTTACGCAGGTCTGTCAGGGGTCATTCCCCACCCACCCCTTGTTTCACCCCTACTATCTCCATTCGTTCCCAGGGCCAGAACGACGCGTAGGGGGGGGGGGAATGTGACGAGTGTCTCTGGGCTCATGAGCGTCGCCCTGGCAACCAACACGCTACACCTGCACGTCCTCATCACAGGCCGATCGCTCCCAGCTGCCGCTCGTCAACACAGAGCTTAAGAAGCCAGCGCCGCTCTCACTAAGGGAGACTTACGTCTCATGCAGATCGCTCTGGTTCTAACGTTCTCTCTCTTTGTTACGCAGAAGACAGCGAGTGACCGACGGCCGCAGCACGCACGCCTGGACACCTCTTCACGGACACGAGGACACCGCAGAAACACCAGGCACGATCGCACCGAGCACCCCGGCTTTTTTTTCCCACCACCTTCACTTCAAAGGATTAATAAAAATCCACCATCCGGGGCCATTGCACTGAGCTACCTTGTTGTGTGATTTCTCACCCGTGACAATATACATGTTCATGTACAGTTGTTATATCATATCACGTGCAATATTGTAAGTAATTATTGGACTTAACTTATGTAGTCATTCACTCAGGAATGCATATTAGTATCCTCTCAGTTGTATCTTTTTTCATTGCTTTTAGTATATCGAATGTGCAATACGTGCATTTATCTGTAATTAAACCCTGCGCACTAAGGACTGTATTTTAAGGGAATTACTATTATTACCCTAAATTAAATCATACACACATTTAGCTATTTAAGTATATCTTCCTGTCATTTATCTGTACAGTTAATGTAACCATGCAAATATTCACTTACATGTAAATGTAACTGTATATTTACCTGTACAATTAATTTAACCATGCAAAATATTCACTTACCTGTTCATTTAACCAGTCTGTATATTAAGTAAACTATTATTACCCTCACTTATATCATATGCACTTTTAGCTATTTAAGTATTTTTCTGCCATCGACCTGTATAGTATAGTTAACCATGCACCATCCACCAATGTATAGTGTACATGTTCAGCCATCCACCCATACTATGCAATGTCTTTTTAAAGCTTTTTTGCACTCCAGACTTCTGTCTTTTGTGTATTTTCGTTTTGGCATTTTGCACCTGCCCTGTGTTTTTCTCGTAGCTGCTTGACAAAGAAATGTCCCCTCGAGGATCAATAAAGTACCTATCTATATATCTATCTATCTATAACAACAGTTCTCTGGTAATACGTGTGTGAAAACCCAACAGATCCAATGAGAAGAACAGTGTGATGTCTATATGTCCTGAACACCCATCACAACACACCTACTCCCATCCAAACCTCAGTTAAACCCCCTCCAAGCACACTGGAGGCAGGTTTCAGCCCCCCCCACCCACACATACACTCTCTCTCTCTCTCGCTCTCCATCCTCCCGGGATACATGTCAATTCACACGTTAGAGGATTACGTGTTGTTCCCTACCCATGCTGCTGTGAATGACTACTAATGAGGAGGCTAATCATTGGAGTACATGTGGAGAGGGTGGGTAAGTCCTTCCTGAACGGGTTTTATGTGCTTAATCTGCTTTGAATAAGACACAGTCGGTGTCTGATGATGTCATACACGTAAAAGCATTACCAACTACAAAGACCCTGATTAGAGGTGAGAGAGGTTCAGACTGAAGTTTATGTAGGGTTACATCATGTGCAAATAAAATAAATTCAATTCTATACAGCACTGAGGCTGAAAAAGTCTAAGCATGAATAATTTCTCAAAATCAACATCAATTGTACCTCAATGAGTTTGATTATAACACTTAAAATTATATTCAAAAGGAGAAACTACTAACATGTAATTTTGTAATTGGTCCAAAAATGTGTGATGATGAGCTTTTATCAACCAATAAGACTGAAGGGAATTTGGTAGCCTATAAATACCAGAAAACTTAAATCTACAAATGTATGAATAATGATAAAAATGTCAGTAAGGATAAACTACTAGATAACATATTTTGTTTAAAGCAAACAAAGTATTTAAAAAAGTCTAGCAGTTGTACTAATATAATAGCACAGATAATGTACAATTCGAAGGCTACATTTCTGTGAATGATTTCACACAAATAGCCTACTGTATGACTGTCACACTTTATTTAGGTAAAACAGTCAAGTCATTTTACAAGTACACATTTTTATGCTGAGTCAATTGACAACAATCAATCAATCAAATGTTAACACGTTTTATTTAAAACAAGTCTAATCAATTTACAAGCAGGCTGAAAAGAGAATCATATTTCGTTAGATATGTTCAGGCCTTGACTAGGCCAGTACTTCCCAAACTGTTTCACTCATGCCCTCCCTTTCATCATTCACTAACCATTCCTCTGACCACTCCTCTAACACTTCCTCTTCATGTTGTATGGTCTCAGTGCTTGCAGCTCAGCAACGTTTCTTGTGAATGTTAGTATTGAATGATTAGTTGTCTCTTCATATGATAAATGCTCTCATCCCTCTGTGAGACTGAGCTGAAAATCAATTCTCAGTTGCCATCTTCATCATTATGTAGCTTCATCACTGCTGCACGCACACACACACACGCACGCACACACACACACACACACAACCATAAAACCAAAGCTTTCTTCATGTCTCTGTCAGTTTAAATATGACCTCATCATTACATTATTCAGTTCAGTGTTGTCAACATCTCCCACATTATGCCTGAGCCAGTTCAACTGTCATCTCCTAGCTCTGTGTATGCCTCGACGTTCACTTAATAGCAAATAATCACTAGAGGCCTGTCACTGCATGGCAGATAATGGATGGTCTTTGATGGATGACCCTGCCACAGCCATGTCCACTAATGCATTATGATAGACCTCATCTATAGTATAGACCTCATCTATAGAATAGACCTCATCTATAGAATAGAAAGCCTTTCCTCCTAGAGAAAGACACGTGCACATAGACACACAGGCACGCAAGAACAAATACAATTACACACACACACACACACACATGCACACACACACACACACACACACACACACACACACACACACACACACACACACACACACACACACACACACACACACACACACACACACACACACACACACACACACACACACACACACACACACACACACACACACACACACACACACACACACACACACACACCCCACCTGGGCCAGACCTCCAGTGGGTCTGACGATTACTCTGCCCCCTATTGTTCTCAGTATTAACATACAAACTACACAACTATCTTTGATCTCTCTCTCGCTGACACACATTCTTTCAAGCCCCAACGTTTCCCTCCAAAGGTAATTAGGGCTAATTAAAAAGTTTTGAAAGCAGTTGAGGGGTGCGGTTGATGCCTCCGCCAACCGTCCTACCCTCCTCCTCTTCCAATTACCCATCAGCCCCCTACCCGCGTCCTGAGGATGTGTTTGTCAGCCGTGTTCCTGCCGTGTTGATCGCTGAGAGGACTACGACAGCAGTCTGACTAAAACCGTTGTGTGGAAGTCATGTAGGAACCTGCTTTCTCAGTGAGGGGTCTAACTGGTACCGGTGGTACGTCCTTCTAACAAACCTGTGCTCTACATGAGCAATAGGAGATGTTGGTAACAGTAGTACGACAAATAGAACAGGTGTGGTATCTGATTGCAAAACTGGTGCTTGTTTAAGGCTAGTAAACTATAGCTGTAATTAGCTTGAATTTGTATATATATATATATATATATATATATATATATATATATATATATATATATATATACACTATGTATGATAATGTTAATACTATGTGATGTTGTGTTTAATAATATATATATTATTAAACACAACATCACATAGTATTAAGTTAATACTATGTGATGTTGTGTTTAATAATATATATATTATTAAACACAACATCACATAGTATTAACATTATCATTCATAGTGTATATATATATATATATATATATATACAAATTCAAGCTAATTACAGCTTCTCGGGTAAATAAGCTGATCAGGAAGGCTAGCTCTGTCCTGGGGATGAGCCTTGACACTCTAGAGGAGGTGGCGGAGAGACGGATCCTGGCCAAACTGCTGGCCATCATGGACAACGTCACCCACCCTCTGCACGCTATGGTTATGACGCAGAGGAGCTCTTTCAGTCACAGACTGATCCCACCACGGTGTGCCAGAGAGCGCTACAGGAGGTCCTTCCTGCCGGCGGCTATGAGACTATATAATGCCTCACCGGGGTGCCGTGCCGTCGGCAACATAGATCTGGAACTGTTGGGGTGCTAGGACCTAGTTTAACAATTATGCATCCATCCGTGAGTAACTCTGTTCCGTCAGCACTCATCCACTCAGGACCTACTTATTCATACAGGTCTGTATATACATACCCATGTACAGTTGTTATATTAGATCACATGCAATATTGTAAGTAATTATTGGACCTAGGCATTCACTCAGGAATGCATATTAGTATCCTGCCAGTTGCACCTTTTCTCATTGCTTTTAGTATATCAAATGTGCAATAAGTGCAGTTGTCTGTAATTAAACCCTGCACACTAAGGACTGTATTTTAAGGGAATTACTATTATTACCCCAATGATATCATACACACATTTAGCTATTAAAGTATCTCTTCCTGTCATTTACCTGTACAGTTTGTGTAAACATGCAAGTATTCACTTATCTGTAAATATAACTGTATACCTAACTGTACAGCTAATTTAACCATGCAAAATTTTCACTTACCTGTTCATTTACCCAGTCTGTCTATTAAGTAAACTATTATTACCCTCGCTCATATCATACGCATTAGCTACTGAAGTATTTCTCTGCCATCAACCTGTATAGTATAGTTAACCATCCAACATCCACCAATGTATAGTGTACATGTTCAGCCAACCACTCATACTATGCAATGTCCTTTTATAGCTTTTTTTTGCACTCCAGATATCCTGTATTTCTATACTTTTTCATACTGCCGCTCTATGTATCATGTACCGTGTATCTGTCTTTTGTGTACTTTCGTTGTGGCATTTTGCACCTGCCCTGTGTTTTTGTTGTAGCTGCTTGATAATGAAATTAATAAAGTACCTATCTATCTATCTATCTATCTATCTATCTATCTATCTATCTATCTATCTATCTATCTATCTATCTATCTATCTATCTATCTATCTATCTATCTATCTATCTATCTATCTATCTATCTATCTATCTATCTATCTATCTATCTATAGTTTACTAGCCTTAAACAAGCACCAGTTTTGCAATCAGATACCACACCTGTTCTAATGTTAATACTATTAACATTATCATACATAGTACATACCGTATTGACTTAGCATAACATATTATACCAAACTAACAAGTTGATCACAAGTTGAATTGAGTTCAACATAATTTATTAACATATTTGTAATTATATGTAGCCTGGTTTGGTGTGTAATCATCACAGTGATCAAGACGACAACTCACTACTCTGCATCTTCACCAGTATGGTAGCCCCTCCCCCCATCCCTTCATCAACCTGTTATTATCATATAATTAGCTGTCGTTCCACTGTATCATTAAGAGGTTTGCTAAGTGTCAGGTACAGCAGCGTCTTAGGAAATGACAAGGGGAAAGCAATATCGTTCCACAATATTCCGGCATGATAATTACATCTACAGCATCAGGAGCAGGCAGGGACAGAAGTGATAATTAGACTAGTATTCATACTAATTAAAACCTCTATACCCCTCCCCCCTGTTTTATCCATACTTCCCTATTATGAGAGAATATACTGTAGTCATTAATGCTAAGATGACGATATATGATGAAGGGCAAATGAGCAGTACACAACTAAGCTACATTCCTTGTGGGTGTGATTGAATGCAGCCTTAGTCGAGCTATTAAAGGTTAGACTTTTTTCAGCTGTCAGCCAAATGATGAAGACTTAAGTATATGTTTGTAGCTGTTATGTACTGTACTACTCATATGTGTATTGTGAGATAACATGTAGCTGCATCTACGAGAACAAGAGATACAGGAAAACCTGTCTACCAATCTACATTTCTCATCTAGTTGTCTTTGTCTCGTTTTACACTGAGATAATAAAACATGTCACCTCGCAAGACCGTTTTGAAACGGAATGACAACCTCTAATTCAAATGGTGCATTATAACTGACATCTTTGTGCATGTATAATTGGCAGCATCATTCCGCCAGAGATGCTCAAAGCCGCGGACAGATATGAGATTTTGATGGCACAACAGTCCAATGTGGGGAAAAATAGAACTGTACGTCAACTGTCGCTCTGCCAAGTGAAGTCTTTTGTCACGATGAGCCTGTGAATAAACATGCATGATTAGACATGGCAAACCAAACGGCTGTTGTTAGGTTCTAAGCTCTTTATGTACTTTAGAAATAGGTTTATTCAAATGAAGCAGAGTGGAGGAAAATAAAGCGTCTTTAAGATGGAGAGGCCCTACACACCAACTGTCAGACACTTGACATGATGGGTGGGAGAGCATGGCTGGATTAACAACACCGGAACATTATGGAGGACAAAGTTTACAAGGAAGTCACATTCTCCAATCATCACAGGACCGTGATACAAAACCAAAAGAAAATCTCCAGAGTTAGCGCCGATGTCTATCTCTGTTGTAAGTGTGCATATGTGCCCCTTAAATGGAAATAATTGTGGCATGTAGTTGCTTTCCCAATGCAATGTGGTATTCAGATCAAGATAACCATGCGCAAATGTGCTTCTTCTCTGAAGACCGAAGAGGAGAAGGCCTACTGTACCTTCGTTAGCAGTTTATTTTCTTCGGAAGATGGCCTTAGTAACACCCTGACATGACCATGTAAAGGGAAGCATGTGATCATCTATCTGGATGCTAGCTCCTCTCTCTCTCTCTCTCTCTCTCTCTCTCTCTCTCTCTCTCTGTCTCTGTCTCTGTCTCTGTCTCTGTCTCTGTCTCTGTCTCTGTCTCTGTCTCTGTCTCTGTCTCTGTCTCTCTCTCTGTCTCTCTCTCTGCCTCTGTCTCTGTCTCTGTCTCTCTCTCTCTCTCTCTCTCTCTCTCTCTCTCTCTCTCTCTCTCTCTCTCTCTCTCTCTGTCTCTGTCTCTGTCTCTCTCTCTCTCTCCTCGACCCCCCCCCCCCCACCCCACCCCCTCTCTCCCTCCCTCCTTCCCTACTTTCTCATCGCTGCTGGGCCATTACTTCTACAGAGCGAGGCTCATTAAAGAAGGCAAGTCTAGTCAAATCCTTCTGTAATTCGGTGGAGGTGAATTGCTGTCAACATCATTAACCGTCATTTCCCAACTCACAGCACTACTTATGAAGTGTTCTTTATTGTGTAATGATCCAAATCTCTCTCCAAATCGCCCCTCTTCAAAGGGCCTGGAGGACATACCACCCACCCACACAGCCGCCTGCCTGCCTGCCTGCCTGCCTGCCTGCCTGCCTGAGGTTGACATGTCAGAGGCCCCAGCAGATTAAACCTGGCTCTATCATTACGGGAACCTCTTTCTGTTTAAATGGGAGCGGGTATATCATTCTGCGCTCCAACTAACAGGTAACGTTACTCATACCAGGCCTAGCATGAAGAAAAGGAGAGAGAGAGAGAGAGAGAGAGAGAGAGAGAGAGAGAGAGAGAGAGAGAGAGAGAGAGAGAGAGAGAGAGAGAGAGAGAGAAGAGAAAGAGAAAGAGAGAGAGAGAGAGAGAGAGAGAGAGAGAGAGAGAGAGAGAGAGAGAGAGAGAGAGAGAGAGAGAGAGAGAGAAAAACAAGACATTTGCATCTGTAGAATTTATTTAGACTAAAAATAATTACTTGATGTATGAAGCATTTACTATGTTTGTTCATCACAAGCAAATAAGGAGATGGGAGGTTCTGCACAAAATGACATTTTCTTTCTCTGGATCCATTTGAATGGTGTTTACTGATGCTCAGGCATCTGATGAAGCATCATTTGGACAGACTGGCTCCATAGCAAATTAGCCTGAGAGTTGGCCTGCTTGTTATGCCATGAGCTGTCCACTGAGTCCACTGAGCCACTGTCTTGGGGAAAAGCCCCTTTTGTGCAGCGGCCATTGTGTGTCCCCCGGTGCCCAGTGTCACGCTATGAGATGTCCTCCAAGCCTTGTGTTGGGGAAAGCCCCTTTTGTACGTCGGCCATTGTGTGTCCCCAGTGCAGAGCCCCCCGCCAGGCAGGGACATAGAGACAGTGCAGCAGGGGAACGCTTCTCAGGGATCTAAGACACTACAGTAAATCTTCTCAGGGATCTAAGACTCTACAGTAAATCTTCTCAGGGATCTAAGACTCTACAGTAAATCTTCTCAGGGATCTAAGACTCTACAGTAAATCTTCTCAGGGATCTAAGACTCTACAGTAAATCTTCAAATGATTTAGCCAAACAAAGGGTGCTGCTGGGCTGGAGGAGAGAGTAGTCACGAACAACTAGATGAATAAGCAACATCTATTACTGACCTGACCGGCGAGCCCCCACACCATGGCACCACATTTCACACCAAATCTCCCAAGATTGGAGTTGACACTCCTGGAGTGGATACACTGGCCCCCTCACTAGGTTAGCTGTCCAAGCCGAAGAGTGGAGAGTGAAAGTGAAAAACCACCGAGACGGGGGCCAGCGTTTGAACGAACGGAGGGAGGGAGGAGGGCTATGAATGAAAAATCACGCATAATAGGTTTTGGTTGGTTTTAAAGTGAGACAAAATGGCTCAATTTGAGCACTTAGGCTCTCTGAATGGTCCTGGGTGATCTACATGAGGAACATGTGAGGGGACAAGCGCGTCAGCCCTCTGATCAGGAGACTATCAGCAGTACCAAGCTCGATGTCCAACAGGCTTACCAGTGAACTGGAGTGGATTGGGCTGCTCTCTAAACCTTGTTTCAGCCTCCCTCTCGGCTTTGGCTTTGTCCCTTGAAAAGCGCTGCTTGCGTCCCTCCCTCCACCAAACCCTTTTCACTTTGTCGTACTATCCCTCACTCTACTTTGTGTACACACAATGGTAAAAATAAACCCTGTGCTCATATTTGTTCAACACATTGTAGGACTAAAGGTAGTCACACAAAAAGTTATTCACCATAGAAATAGAATCTGATTAATGGTGTTAACATTACCCCATAATAAATATACATTCACATAAATAGGGCAACGTTTAAACTCAGTGGTTACTGTTAGTTATAAAAGCATATTTTTTATAAAAAGCAAGTTATTCACATTTTTTTTTTTACCTTGATGGAAACCACTTTTAGAACTAAGAGATGGTGGTCGGGAGGTGAGAAGAGATCGCACGACCTCATCACAGTTAGTCAATACAGCGTTAATTAATCTAATAACAAGCCGCCCTGAAAAACAGGCCCCCGAACTGACAAGAAGACATCCAGTGTAGCAGAGAAGCAGACACCCAGAGCAGCACATTGACACATTGCCTAACATCACAGGCTCTGAACAGAGAGCCGTCTTAAGCAGCCACCAATTAGCTGGAGGGGAAAAAGAAAATATGTCTCAGGTTCATGGACCAAGCGTGAAACTCTGTGATATGACATGGCAGACAAAAACACAGCTGATCTTTTTATAGCCACCGGTGTGGGGGGGGGGGGGGGGGCAATAAAAAGAAATTAACAGAGATTCTTTTTGGAAGCGCCGTATTGTTGAGTGTTTGAGACTGAGGTGGCTTGTCGTTTGCGGTGACACTAAACCTAGTTTGACAGTGGACGTCAGTGTGTTTGGCACAATGATGTGATGTCACATGCCGGCTGACCTATGAGGCCTGTTTGTTGTGGCCACATGGCTTCTATAGTAACCAGGAAGCAACAAAGGCACTGAGCATGTCTCTCTATAAGCGAACAGTACAGTACAACTCATTACTATCATGCCATTCAGTTGATAATTACCAATGTGTTTCACAGAAACATTTAAGCTAAAGGTTAAAATGTACATGACATTCACTCTCTCAGTGATTGCAAGTTTACTAATATGACTGACATGAGTATCATTAGCACAGCTAATAATAGTCTAAAACCACTTTAGCTAAGTGAGAACACAACGGACTGATATCTGACATACACATTATGAAATCAGTTAAATTAGTGCCGTTACGGCCCCAGTGTATCATGGGAGGGTTTAACCTCTCTGATAGTACTACAGGATTCACTGATGTGGAACAATGGAGAGGGAACACCTTTCTCAAACAATGAAACCCTTTCACATCAGTACCTGGTAGCAGGGCCATTCAAACAGAGTGATAATGGTTGGTCTCGTTCAGACAGACCGTCAGTCAGTCAGACCGTCAGTCAGTTAGTCAGTCAGTCAGACAGTCAGTCAGACAGACCGTCAGTCAGTCATACCATCAGTCAGTTAGTCGGTCAGTCAGACCGTCAGTCAGTCAGACAGTCAGTCAGTTAGTCGGTCAGTCAGACAGTCAGTCAGACAGACCGTCAGTCAGTCAGACCATCAGTCAGTTAGTCGGTCAGTCAGACCGTCAGTCAGTCAGACAGTCAGTCAGTTAGTCGGTCAGTCAGACAGTCAGTCAGACAGACCGTCAGTCAGTCAGATCGTCAGTCAGTTAGTCGGTCAGTCAGACAGTCAGTCAGACAGACCGTCAGTCCGTCAGTCGCCTTTGCAAATGGAAATACGGAGAAAGGTGGAAGACGGGGAATCATTTTATCTAGTTGACACACATTACAACAGGGGGGTGGGTTTCAAAGGAGGAAGATGGAAGCTTTCAGGTCAATTATGGTGTCAGGACTGTCAGCTTGCTATGAAATATATACCTTTGAAGAACACTTTAGTGTCAGAACGAGAGAGGAGGGGAGAAGTACTGTTAGACTCACAGATCCTATAGGAATATGATAGGAGCACCCAGAGTAAAAAAACTGGCAAGATAATGGCCCATTTTCTCACTGAACACTTTGTCAGCGGGAGCAGTGAGATCATCTTCACATTGCCTATGATAAGGCCATGATGATTACTGTGCTATATAAATGGATTGAGACAGCTGCTTGGAATCAATGGGATGTACACATCAACCAGCATTAAAAGTAATTTGATGTGTACTTTAGTTATCTGTGCCTCTTTTTCTCCCCGTCACCAGATGATCAAATGTAAATAATTTGCATTTGTGCAAAAAAAAAAAAAAAAAAAAAAAGTGCATTAGGACATTACACCATGAGAAGCGAGACCCAATACACATCTAAATATATATTTTTTCTACGATTTCATGGCCAGCACTCTGGTCCCGGCAGACTTGTCTGATTACAGTCTTCCTGTGTTTATCTAAGCACAGGCTTTGATTCAATAAAATCCAAGCTTATTTACCAATCTTCCTAAAAGGATTCCTCAAGAACTAGAGGGGAAAGGGGAAAACAGGAAGTGACACAAGACAAGAACTCAACCCTGCCCCCACTGCTCCCCCCGTTCAATCCCTTCTCCCTCCATTTCCCTTTCGCTCTTCCTCGGAAATGTAAATGTGTTCATCCCTTAGCTCGAGCTATAGAATAGTAACCTTGAAACCCTGAGAGAAGGGAAGAAAGCTGTATGATGAGATTGTGTCATTTAGACAATCAGAAACTTAAGAGGCACGGCGACAAATCTCCCCCTTCCATCTCCCCCTCCATCCCATCCCTCCAACCAAGAGAAGCTCTTGACATGCCTGGTGATAATTTCCCGGTTACAGAGAGAGAGAAAGACAGAAAAGAATAGAGAGAGAGAGAGAGAGAGAGAGAGGGAGAGAGAGGGAGAGAGGGAGAAAGATAGAGGGAAAGAGAGAGAGAGAGAGAGATAGAGAGAGAGAGAGAGAGACCGATAGAGAGAGAGAGAGAGAGAGAGAGAGAGAGAGGGGGGGGGGGGGGGGAGAGGGAGAGGGAGAGCGAGAGAGAAAGAGAGAAAGAGAAAGAGAGAGAACGTGAGAGGGAGAGAGAGAAAGCGAGAGAGATGGGGAGAGAGAAAGAGAGGGTGCGAGAGAGAGAGAGGGAGAACGAGAGAACGAGAGAGAGAACGAGAGAACGAGAGACAGAACGAGAGAGAGAATGAGAGAGAGATCGAGAGTGAGAGAGTCGCTGCCACTGCTACATAAAAGGGAAGTCACATAAAGAAAAAGGTCGGACTGCTAGCTCTTCCATATGCAGTGGTGTCCTGCCTGCATTCACTGTGGGAATCAAGATGAGAGAGAGTTCCTCTTCAACCTACCAGCATGACAAGGTGTCTACCACACTGTATGAGATTAATATTTCCACCATGCTAGAGATGACACAAGAGGAGGGGATGGGATGGGGGGATTTTATTTTGTTCTCTGCATGGTTGAGGCTGCTCTTACCCTTCAAAAACCCTGACCACAACATGTAGTTAGAGAACACAAACACATAGGGTCAGACATGTTGTTTGGTTAGCATACAAGCTACATGGCAGCCATTTTGTTTCAATGTGCCAATGAAGTGTACACATACACTACCGTTCAAAAGTTTGGGGTCACTTAGAAATGTCCTTGTTTTTGAAAGAACAGCACATTTTTGGTACATTAAAATAACATCAAATTGATCAGAAATACAGTGTAGACATTGTCTGACCCTATGAGTTTCAGAAGAAAGTTATTTGTTTCTGGCCATTTTGAGCCTGTAATCGAACCCACAAATGCTGATACTCCAGATACTCAACTAGTCTAAAGAAGGCCAGTTTTCTTGCTTCTTTAATCAGCACAACAGTTTTCAGCTCTGCTAACATAACAAAAGGATTTTCTAATGATCAATTAGCCTTTTAAAATGATAAATTAGCTAACACAACGTGCCATTGGAACACAGGAGTGATGGTTGCTGATAATGAGCCTCTGTACGTTTCGTTTCCAGCTACAATAGTCATTTACAACATTAACAATGTCTACACTGTATTTCTGATCAATTTGATGTTATTTTAATGGACAACAAAATTGCTTTTCTTTCAAAAACAAGGACATTTCTAAGTGACCCCAAACTTTTGAACGGTAGTGTAGCTTCACTCACTCTCTGTGACAGAAATTAGATAAATGAAGGAATTAAATGGCTGTCAGCGTAATTCAATGAAAGCAACATTGTGTGGGTTTGTCACATTTCACGAGCGCTGACATGTAATTACGGTTATTTGTAGAAATAGACTTCATTATTACCATAACCAAGGGCCCTGGATGGGAGAGGAGGAGAAGGGACATGTCTACTTTAAGTCACATTAACATTGAGATTATTTCTATTTGATTTCAGCCCTTTAAAACATTCCATGTCACAAAAAAAACTCATGTTGCTTTAGTGTTCAAATCAGTGGAAGGAACCGGTTCAGGAAACAGAACCGAAACCGTTCCAACCCCTTGTTCAAATGAGTACAAATGTGTTAGTGAGAAACTATGGTTACTTTCATCATATGATAGTTTCTAACATAAGACAATAACATTATTTAGAATGCCGATTAGAATGCTATCCGCAAACGATCCACCATGTTAGTACATGTAGTTAGATGTACTATTGTTGATTGTACTGTATGACTATTCACAATACTTCTCTGCAGTGGAG